>PVIH01004092.1:0-117507 GCA_004025045.1 Sigmodon hispidus
GTTGCAGAGAAGAAAAATGATCAGATGTGGTGGGAGGGGGAAGAGACCTTGAATAAGGATATACAGGGATGGAAAAAAAAATTCAGAGGGAAAGCTGAACACAAAGAAAATATATGTGTAGTAATCTTATTTGCATTTCCACCCTTGATAAGCCATGCTTATGATTATTATCCTCTGTATAGTTATTGTTAACTCTTTGTCATTTTTAAATTCTTTTTACTGTTTTTTTTGATAAATACAAAATAAAGAAGGAAAAAAAAAAGAAAAAAAGTGCTCTTCATCTTTAGCCATCAGAAAAATGCAAATCAAAACAACTTTGAGATACCACCTAACACCTGTTAGATTGGCTAAGATAAAATGCACAGATGACAGCCTATGTTGGAGAAGATGCAGAGCAAGGGGAACACTCCTCCATCGTTGGTGGGAGTATAAGCTTGTTCAGCCACTTTGGAATGCAATATGGAGGTTTCTCAGAAAATTGAGAATCAATCTCCCCAAGGATCCAGCAATAACACTTCTGGGTGTATACCCTAAAGAGGCACATTCACACTCTAAAGGTATTAGCTCAACTATGTTCATAGCAGCATTATTTGTAATAGCAAGAACCTGGAAACAACCTAGATGTCCCTCAACTGAAGAATGGATTAACAAACTGTGGTACATCTACACAATGGAATACTATTCAGCAATACGAAAAAATGATATCCTAAAATTCGAAGGCAAATGGATGGATTTGGAGAATATCCTCCTGAGCGAAGTATCACAATCTCAGAGAGATAAGCAGGGGATGTACTCACTCATTAGTGGTCTCTAAACAAACAAACAAGAAAAAAAGCCAAACATGCCCAAGCGGCACACCACAACCACTGAACAGGTTGGGATCAGAAACACCCTGGACTGACCCTTCGAACCCCACTCCAACTATAGGAACACCTGACTCACTCTTGAGGGAGGGGGGACAAAACTGGATTTGGCCAGGAGTGGAGACTGATCCACGCATTATTGGGTCAGTGTGACCATAGGACTGTCTGTTCCCTGCCTAGGGAGGGGATGGGGAGTTGTGGAGAAGAAAAATGACCTGATGTGGTGGGAGGGGGAAGGGACCTTGAATAAGGATATACAGGGATGGAAAAAAAATTCAGAGGGAAAGCTGAACACAAAGTAAATATATGTAGAGCAATCTTATTTGCATTATCACCCTTGATAAGTCATGCTTATGATTTTTAACTTCTTTATAGTTATAGTTAACTTTTCAGCATTTTAAATTCATTTTACTGTTTTTTGATAAATACAAAATAAATAAAGAAGAAAAAAATACAGAGTGGTAAAATTATAAATCTGGGAAGCTGAATCAGAAGGATTGGTCTCCTAGGAAACTGGATGAGACTCTGCCTTAAAGTAAATTCAACAGTATGAATAGTATGTATGGGGACCTGCATTTAACACCACCAGAAAACAAAAACAAAAACACATCATCCAGAGTGCTCCACAGGTACTATCCTTGTACCAGTATATCCTCAGAGGAAGAGAAGGGATGGGTATAATTATGAGGTGATGGCTAGATTCCTTCAGAATAAATGGAAGGATGCAAATATCAAAATATTGCACCATGTAGAAACAATGTATGTCCAAGTCATACTTCAAAGAACAAGGGGAAAACCTAGCAGGTACCCAGTAACCAACATGGACCACATGCTTATAGAGACACACTACTTTCAAGGAGGAGGAAATAGAAAGCGATCTTAAAGAAAGGAAATCTGTGATGTTCAAAAATAACAAATCTTTCCCCCCTCCCTCAAGAGTGAGTCAGGTGTTCCTCTAGGTGGAGTGGGATCCAAAGGGTCAGTCCAGGGTGTTTCTGATCCCAAGCTGTTCCGTGGTTGTGGTTTGCCGCTTGGGCATGTTTGACTTTTTTCCTTGCTCCACATCCTCTCCAGCATACATTGATATCTGTCTTTATCTTAACCATTCTGACAGGTGTATGGTGGAACCTTAGTCTTTGATTTACATTTCCCTGATGGCTAAGGATGTTGAACAATTCCTTAAGTGTTTCTTAAGGAATTTGAGATTTTTCTGTTGAGAATTCTCTGTTTAGATCTGTACTCCATTTTTAAATTATATTTTTTGGTTTGTTGATGTCTAGTATCTTGATTTTTTAAAATATTTTTTTATTTATTATTTGGTGATTTTACATTGTGCACTCCCATCAAACTCAGTTATCAGTCCTCTCAGTTTCACACCCACTCTTATGATCTCCCCATTTACAAAAAAGCCCATTCATGACACTCATTTACTTACTGGAGCATAATTAAACTCCTTGAGGCCAGACTCTTAAAGAAAAGGAGTCCTTCCCCATCCACACCCCTGCCAGAGGCCTTCAATGCAGACATGAAGCACTGGGTCATTTAGCTACATTCTGGCCTTGAGCTATTGTATACAACGACATTTTTTTTTTTAAATCCACTAATGAGTAAATCCCCTGCTTATCTTTCTGGGTTTGTGATACCTTGCTCAGGGGAATATTCTCCACTTCCAACCATTTGCCTGTGGATTTTAGGATATTATTTTTTCTTACTGCTGAGTAGTACTCCATTGTGTAGATGTACCACAGTTTGTTAATCCATTCTTCAGTTGAGGGACATCTAGGTTGTTTCCAGGTTCTTGCTATTACAAATAATGCTTCTATGAACACAGTTGAGCTAATGCTTTTGGGGTGTAAATGTGCATCTTTAGGATATATGCCTAAAAGTGATATTGCTGGATCCTTGGGGATTGATTGATTCCCAGTTTTCTGAGGAATTGCTATACTTCATTCCAGAGTGGCTGAGCAAGCTTACACTCCTACCAACAATGTAGGAGTGTTTCCCTTGCTCCGCATCCTCTCCAGCATAGGCTGTCATCTATGTTTTTAATCTTAGCCATTCTGACAGGTGTAAGATGGTATCTCAAAGTTGTTTTGATTTGTATTTCTCTGATGGCTAAAGATGTTGAGCACTTTTTCAAGTGCCTTTAACCATTTGTAATTCTGCTGAGAAGTCCCTCTTGATGTTTTGGAAACTAGCCCTGTGTTGGTTATAGAGTTGGTGAAGCTCTATTCCATTTTGCAGACTGTTGTTTTGTATTATTGACTCTGTCCTTTGCCTACAGAAGCTTCTCATTTTAGAAGTTCCCATTTATTAATTGTTGCTCTCAGTGTCTATGTTACTGGTGCTATATTTAGGGAGTAGTCACCTGTGCCAATGCATTCAAGATTATTTTCTACTTTCTCCTCTAACAGGTCCAGTATAACTAAATTTATGTTAAGGTCTTTGATAATCTTAGGCTTGAGTTTGGTGTGGGGTGATAGATATGGATCTACTTGCCTACTTCTACATTTGGACATCTAGTTATTCCAGCACTATTTAGTAAAGATGCTTTGTTTTATCCATTGTATAATTTTGACTACTTTGTCAAAAATCAGGTGTCCATGTATATGTGGATTTATGTCTGGATCTTTGATTCAATTCCACTGATTCACATGTCCGTTTTCATACCAATATTATGCTATTTTTATTACTATAACTCTGCAGTAGAGCTTGAAATCAGGGATGGTGATAACTCCAGAAGTTCTTTTATTGTACAGGATTGTTTTATCTATTCTGAGTACTTTGTTTTTCCATATGAACTTGACTATGTTTCTGTCAAGATGTATAAAAAAAATTGTGTTAGAGTTTTTGATGGGGATTGTGTTTTATCTGTAGATTGTTTTTGGTAAGATTGCCATTTTATTGTGTTAATCCTGCTGATCCATGATCATTAGAGAGCTTTACATTTTCTAATATCTTCTCCAATATCTGTTTTCAAAAACACGAAGTTCTTTTGTTTCATTTTTTATTTAAAAAGGTTTTTTTTTTCCATAGCTACCACCACTCCACCTCGTTTTCTTCCTTCAGTCCTCCTCTGCCTCCCCCCAACCTCATCCCTCCATCTATTTCCCTAAGGAGGGTAAGGAATCACAAAGTAAGTCAGTTCAGTCTGGTGTATTCAGTTGAGGTAGGTCCTAAGAGTTCCTCATCCCAGTATCAAGGCTGAGTTACGTGTTCCTCTGTAGGGAATTGGCTCCAAGATGTCAGTTCATGCACCAGGAATATACTCCGATCCTACTGCAAGAGACTCCACAAACTTCCCACGCCATTAGACTGTCTACCTTTGGAAGGTTTATTTCCTTTCCATGAAGATTCCTCAGTGATTATTTCAGAGTCCGTGAGCTCCCTAAAGCTCCTCTCAGCCATTTCTGTGGGTCTCCTCCTCATGATTCTGATTCCTTTGCTCATATACTCTCTCTTTTCTCTTTCTCTTCAGCTGTACCTGGAACTCAACTCGGTGCTTAGCTATGGATCTCTGCTTTTGCCTCTATCTATTACTAGATGAAGATTTTATAATGACAATTAGGGTGGTCATTCACTTGATTATAGGGGATGTCCTGTTTAGGCACCCTCTCCACTATTGCTTGGAGTCCTAGCCAAGGACATCTTCTGGGTTCTTGGAGGTTTCCTTAGCAGCAGGTTTCTTTCAAACCCACAGTGGCTCCCTCTACCAAAATATTCATTTCTTTGGTCTTTGGTAAAGTTACTCAAAGATATTTTATATTTTTGTGGCTATTGTGAAAGGTGTTGTTTCTCTGATTTCTTTCTTAGCTCATTTATCATTTGTCTATAAAAGGGCTACTGATTTTTTTGAGTTAATTGTGTATCCAGCCACATAACTAAAGGTGTTTATCAGCTGTAGGAGTTCCCTGGTAAAATTTCTGGGGTTGCTTATGTATGCTATCATGTCATCTGCAAAGAGTGATACTTTGACTTCTTCCTTTTGAATTTGTATCCTCTTGAAAACCTTTTGTTGTCTTATTGGTCTAAATAGAAATTCAAGTACTGCACTAAATAAATAGATACAGAGAGAGTGGAGAGCCTTGTGTTGTTACTGACTTCAGAGGAATTGCTGCAAGTTTCTTTCCATTTAATTTGATGTTATCTGACTGTCAACTAACTGTATATTACTTTTATTATGTTTAGATATGTTCCTAGTATCCCTGATCTCTCCAAGACTTTTTAATCATGAAGGGATGTTAGATTTTGTCAAAAGCTTTTCCAGCATCTAAAAAGATGATCATGATTTTTTCTTTTAGTTTGTGTATATGGCAGATTACATTAACAATTTTTTTGTATGTTCAACCATCCCTACACCTCTGGGAAGAAGCCTATTGGATGATCTTTTTAATGTGTTCTTGGATTCAGTTATTATGTATTTTATTGAGTATTTTTGCATCAATGCTCATAAAGATGATTGGTCTCTAGTTTTCTTTGTTGTGTCTTTGTGTAGTTAGCATATCAGGGTGACTTTGGTTTCATAAATAGAATTTGACAATTTTTTCTGTTTCTATTTTGTGGAATAATTTGAGAAGTATTGGTGTTATCTCCTCTTTAAAAGTATGGTAGAATTCTGTGCTTTTTTTTTTTTTTTTTTTTTTTTTTTTTTTTTTTTTTTTTTTTTTTTTTTTTTTTTTTTTTTTTTTTTTTTTTTTTTTTTTTTTTTGGTTGGGAGGATTTTAATAACTGGTCTCTTTCTTTGGGTGTAAATAGGTCTGTTTAAATTGTTTGTCTAATCTTGATTTAATTTTGGTGTGTGCTATCTATCAAGAACTTTGTCCCCTTTTTTAGATTTTCCAATTTTGTGGAGTACAGATTTTTAAAGAATGACCTAATTATTATCTAGATTTCTTTAGTGTTTTTTTTGTGCCTCACTTTTCATTTCTGATTTTGTTAATTTGGATATTCTCCCTTTGCCTTTTAATTTGGATAATAGTTTGTCTATCTTGTTGATTTTCTCAAAACCTTGGACTGACTCCTTGGATCCCACTCCCTCTAGAGGAACACGTAACTTAGTCTTGATGTTGGGGAGAAAACTGGATTTGTCAGGAGTGGAGGCTGAACTAAACAATATTGGGGACCGTGGGACCTTGGGACTGCCTGCCCATGGGGGAAATGGGGAGATGTGGAGAAGAGAGAATGACCTGATGTGGTGGGAGGGGAAAGGGACCTTGAATAAGGATATACAAGGATAGAAAATGTGACTTTTTTATTCATAATAATAATAAAAAAAGAAAATGTGGCAGCTGAGTTTTAAATAAAGTTACACCTTTCCGGAAAAACAAAAAAAAAAGAAGGAACTCCTTGTTTGGTTGATTCTTTGTATTGTTCTCTTTGTTTCTATTTTATTGCTATCAGCCCTCAGTTTGATCCTTTCTTGCTGTCTACTCCTTCTAGGTGAGTTTGCTTTTAGGTATTCTCAAGCTTTCAGCTGTGCTTATATGTCTTTTGTGAGATTTCTCTAGGTTTTTCATGTAGACATGTAGTGCTTTGAATTTACCTCTTATAACTGCTTTGATTGTGCGCCATAAGTTTGGATATGTTGTGCATTCTTTATTCATAGAACAAAAAATTCCAGGAAGTCTTTAATATCATTTTTTATCTCATTCTTGACCAATGGTAGTAGAGTTGAGAGTTGTTTTGTTTCTATGAGTTTACAGGCTTTCTGTATTTTGTATTGTTGAACTCTAGCTTTAATCCATGATGATATGGTAAAATACCCAGCATCATTTCATTTTTTTGTGTGTTTGTTGACATTTGCTTTGTATATGGTCAGTTTTGGAGAAGGTAGCATAGGGTGCTGAGAATGAGATACATTCTTTTATGTTTGCATAAAATGTTCTTTAGATATCTGTTAGATACATTTGATTCATAATGTCTGTTAATTTCATTATTTCTCTGTTTAGTTTAAGTCTGAATGATGTGTCCTTTGGTGAGAGTGGGGTATTAAGGTGTGATTTAAGCTTTAGCAATGGTTTTTAGTAATATTTCTTTTATAAATGAGCATTCTCTTGTATTTGTGTGATCTTCAGAATTGAGATGTCATCTTGGTGGATTTTTTTCTTTGATGAGTATAAAATATTTTTCTTCATTTCTTTTCATTAATTTTGGTTTGAAGTCTATTTTTTTCTGTACTACTTTAGCTATACTAACTTGCTTCTTAGGTCCATTTGATTGGAAAGTCTTTTTCCAACCCTATATTCTGATGTAATGTCTATCTTTGATATTGAAGTATGTTTCTTGTATGCAGCAGAAGAATGTCTCCTATTTTTGCCCACCTTCTATTAGCATGTGTCTTTTTATTGGCAAATTGAGTCCATTGATATTGAGAGATGGTAATGACTGACTAGTGATTATTAATTTTGGTTATTTTGTTGTTATTGGTGGTGGTGGTGTATGTGTTTCTTTTCTTTGGGTTTTGCTGGTATGAGATTACCTATTACCTGTGTTTTTCTTAGTGTAGCTAGCTTCCTTGGGTTAGACTTTTTCTCCTGTTATCTTCTGTAGGACTGGATTCATGGATAGATATTGTTTAAATTTGACTTTGTCATAAAATATCTTGTTTTCTCCACTGATGGTTATTTAATGATTTTCTGATATAGTAGTCTGGGCTGGCATTTGCAGTCTCTTGGAGTCTGCAAACTTCTGTGTAGGCACTTCTGGCTTTCAGAGTCTTAATTCAGAAGTCAGGCATAATTTTGATGGGGTTACCTTTATGTTTCTTGTTTTTTATGCAGCTTTTAATATTCTTTATTTTGTATGTTTAATATTTTTACCATTATGTGGCAAGAGGACTATGTTTAGATCTGGTATATTTAGTTTTCTTTAAGCGTCTTAGAAACATGTCCTTCTTTAGTTTGGGAAATTTTTCTTTTGTAATTTTGTTGAATATATTGTCTGGGCCTCTGAGCTGGGTTTCTTCTCCATCTTCTATTCCTGTACCAGATTTCCAAAATATTTTATTTTTGAAATTTTTTAAGTTAAAAATTTTCTTTGACTGATAAATCTATTTTTTTCTGTCTTATTTTTGATGCCTAAGAGTCTTTCTTCCATCTCTTTCTTGTATTTTATTGGTCAGGTTTGCACCTGTAGTTCCTGTTGACTTTTCCAGATGTTCCATTCCAGGACTCCCTCAGTTTGTATTTTTTTAATAGCTTCTGTTTTCATTTTCAGGTCTTGAATGGTTTCCTTTACCTGTTAGGGTTTTTTTTCCATCCTTGGCTTTCTTGGCATTCTTTCTTGTTGATAAATTTTGTGTCTTTTTCTCAATTTCTTTAAGGATTTTTTAAAAAAAATTTTCTCTCTGAGGACCTCTATCATCTTTGTAAAGTTAATTTTAAGGTTGTTTTCTTGTGCTTAGTTCTTAGTTCTTACTGTCAGGATAGCTGGGTTCTGATGGTGTCATATTGCCCTTTCTGTTTTGTGTTCTTACACTGGCATTTAGACATCTGTATTTGGGATAATTATAGGTCTAGATGTTGATTCTTGTATTTGTCTTTGTTGGCTGAGTCTTCTGGCTTAAGTGTCCAAGGGTTGTGGTGACTGAGTTTTGGGGTCCAGTAAGAGGTCTCTGCTGAATTTTGGGAGCCTTGGATCCCTAGATCTGGCCTAGCCTCTGGTAAAGCCAAATTTTTCTTTTAAGGTTGTAGACCAGCATATGAAGCCCAGGGTGTGCGGGAGAGTGCATTCTGGGTTTGTTGGGTGGGCTATAAGGAGTGTTAGTGGGAGGTGGGAAGGTGTCTTATCTGGGGTCCCTAGGAATAGCCTGGCCTCCAGTAAGGTGACAGAGGATGTAGAATAGGATATGGAGACCAGGTGACTGGGCGCTGTTGGATGATGTTAAGTAGGCTTTAAGGAGTGTTAGCAGGAGACAGGTGGTATCTTACCTCTTGTCTCTAGATCCAGCCTGGCTTTCAGTAAAGCCTAAGTCTTCTGAAGTTGTAGGCAGGAATATGGAGCCTGGCTTGGTGGGGGCTTGGAAGCTGGGGGTTTGAGGTTAGGTTGTGGGTAGGGGCAGTGTAGTCTGCAGTTGTTGAGTAGGCTTTAAGGAGCATTCGTCAGCAGTAGGTGTCTTACCTAGCATCCATAGGACCAGCCTGGCCTCCAGTAAAGCTGCTATGATTTAGGGGGAGTGCCATGGGATGTGACCTGAGATCAGGATCTGGACAGTGGGGGAATTCCCTTGGGAGGCAGGTCACTCACCTTCAGCTTGGTGTGGACTGTACCTGCATTAGTAAATAGAGCCTGCTAGAGTTGTAGAGAATGAATGGCTATGGAGAGGATGAAGAGGAAGAGGAAGGGTTGGGCCCTTGGAGTATTGTCTTGGGGGAAATGGAATCCAGGGGATAGTGACAGTTCAGGTGGCAGGCAGGTCACTCACCTGCTCATTGAGTGTTTGTTTTTTGTTTTGTTTTTGTTTTTATCAATTTCAACTGACACCAACTATTTAAAAAAAATTTACAATTGTCAAGTACACAAAATAAGTCACCAGTAAAATCATCCAAGTATGAAAGAAACTTATTCTATTAGAAAATTAGTGATAGTTTAATTTGGAAAATTATGTAAGGTTAATTTGGGGGCAGAAAAAATTGATAGGATTTTTTCTGGTGGATAGATAAATGCATCAAAAAATTTAACTATTTTGTTATTTGGTAAAAATGTTAACTCTTTCATTAGGAAAACTCCCAGAAAGAAAATTCTATACCCATATGTCTTAAATCATGAATTCTCCCAAATATCCAGGGAGGAAATAATTCCTAGTATCAAGCAAACCCAAGCAATAAACAGAGAGAATGCCTTCCAAGTTCTATATATGACCCTAGAAATCCAATCTCATAACTGCAGAAAAATATTCTGAGAAAAGAAGTTTAAAGACTAAAGTTTCCTTAAGTCCTGTAAATGCAGCCATCCTCAGTGCAATCCCAGAAAATCAAACCCAGCCACACATACATAGGGTAATATATCACGAAAAGTGTAGTTTACTCCAGAAATATAAGGTCGGTTAACATTTGGAAAAGCACATACATATGTTCACTCAAAGATGTGCACATGAATATTCAAAGCAGCAATATTCATAAAGCCAGCTTCAGAATTACCCAGAGTGCTACCCACAGTGGCATGGATAAATAAACTCACATTTTCCCAGGCTACATTCCCACAGAGTAGTATGGATGAACAAGATTCTCACAAATGCAGAATGGAGCAAAACAAGCCAGAATAGAAAGTATCTATTGAAATGGCAATTTGCAAGCCAAAAAACAAGCTCCCAAACACAGTAATACATAAAGTTGAAAGTTTAAACACTGATGTCTACTCTGGAGCAGAAGAAAAGTCTTGACCAGAAGGAAGCAGTGATGGAGAGGTGCAGGATGGGGGTGTCTGTGTGATGACACATGTCTGTGTAATCATCTACATGAACATTTATCTCAATACCAAATTAAGAAATAATTTTTTTCAAAATGGAAAGGAGCCTACCTGACAATGCTTCATTTCTACACTATATAACTAATAAGATATAATTCAATTTATTTTATATATGTGTGTGTAATGAAATACTAATAAAAATTTAGGACTCACCAGTTTATAGTCATAGTGTAGATTTAGAGAAGATCAAGCACACATGAGATAAATAAATACACATGCCTGGGTAAAGAGAAGTGAACACAGGCCATGCAAAGGGAACACAGGGACTGGGGAGATTGGCCAGTAGTTGAAATCACTACCCATGTAAGCACAAAGAGTGAAGATTAGATCCCTAGAACCTATATAAATACCATGTAGGCCTGGTAGCCTGGCTGTAATTTACAGACTAGGAAGGAACATGCAGCAGATTCCTTGACCACCTAGACATATCTTCAAACTCTGGCTTTAACCAAGAGACTCTTCCTCAACGCACAAAGAAAGAATGGTGACGGCAGATGATTCTGGACATCAACCTAAGGCCTCTTCATTCACCCATACCCATATGCAAGCACACTTAACTACATGACCAGACCAATGTGTGGATTTGTACCAATGTTGTCTTTATTCTCTCCATAGGCTGTATTAACCCAGCCTGGCTCTTTGGCTTCAGAGATGTATGGGACCACTTTTGTTATAGGGAAGTGAAACATCAGAAGAAGGTATGAAATGGATGCTATGTCCATTACTGACTTTATGAACACACAGATAAGGTAAGCCCCTGACATTGTGACCACAGAGGTTGATCAATTCAGTGTGTCCATCCTACCTCTGGAATTTTTACGAGAGAATTCTGTAAGTAACCATGTGGCTGGTGGCTAGTAAGATTCCTAGACTCATGAAGAAGCTAGATAATATTTATAGTTTAAGAAATTACCCACAAAATGATAATCATACCTTCAAAATGCAAACATCTAGAGAACTGTGTGTATGAGGGCTCCTTTGCTTCCAAAGCCTGTGTAAAAGCAGTCAAAAACAGAAAGAGAAACATTCTGTAGCAAGAAAACCCTTGCTTGGAAATGATGACTTCTGAAAAACAAGCGACTTTCATCTAGATAATTAAGACAGCCATCAGAGAGCTGTGTGCTGGTAATGATAAACATTAAACACTGAAGGCTGATTTCTATGGTCCATTTTGTCTTTTTCACGAAATTACAGGGGGGAGGGAACTGAAGTTTCCTAATTGTTGAATTTCCTTACAAATATAGCATCCTTTCAAATCACTGTTGAAATATTACTTTAATTGCCTCAAATAATTGAGCTGTTTTGCATATACAAAGAGGATATTACTGTTTGGCTGTGATGTAACTTCTTTCCTTTGTTGAGAAGAAGGAGAATCCCAACAATCAAACAGTCACCGATTAGACAATTTAGTGCTCATTCTAAATGCCAAATCCTGCCACTATTAATGTTTTGTAGATCAGATATCAGTAGCTGCTATGTATTATGAAGTTGCTGATGTCTAATTTCTTAGAAAGTCATGGCAATATATTCCTTACCTCCTGCTTTGCTTCCGTGTCCTCCTTTGTGTATGATGTCGTACAGAGTGCAGATCTGATACAATGCCTTAGGCCATGTGACTGGAATGGCCTTTTAGTTTCTTTTATACTCTAAGGAAAGTAAAAAAGCACATATTCTAGAATATCTGTATTTTCTCTAATTCTTGAGTATGTGTGTTCTAGAAAATAATATCTGGAGTTATTGCCCAGGAGCCATTGACTTTGTTTTATTACTTTACTTTAACCTATAATTCACCAAGTAGTCCAGGCTACCTATCCAGCGGGCCCTCAGAATCCACCTTCCTTCTTCCTCAGTTCTGAGATAAATATCTGTGCCTTTCAATCCAGTTTTTATACTTGAGTATTGGGAGTCAGATTCAAGTCCTGTGCTACTACTGTAAACTCTGTGCCTACTGAGCATCTCCTTAGCCCACCTCCAACTCCTTCAACCTGTAAATCACAGAAAAATACTGCATCATTTGTAGTACTGATTTTTTTTCACTACGTTAAATACCTGACAGATTGTATGATATGTATTCTGTTTAATACAGATAATAACACCATGAACAGACATGGAAAAACACTACAAAGGTGATAAGCTGCTGTTACTGCTGTTAGTGGTGGTAATGATAATGGTGGTTATGATGATGATGGTTGTGATGATACAGATGGTATTGATGATGCTGGTATAACAGTGATGCTGCTGCTGGTGATGCCGATGATGATGGTGTTGCTAATACTGCTGGTAGTGAGAATGGCCTGCTGCTGATGCTGTTTATGAGTGTGATTATGATGCTGGTGATGATAATCCTAATGATGAAGCTCAGCTTATGTTATAAAAACTTTCTCTTTGTAAGACATTAGTAATTCCCAGAGGCTTTTAGAATCTGAGTATGTTGTAAAGGATTTACCTCATCCCCAAAGAACAAGATCATGGGAGAAATAAAATAGGGCACTTGGTAATTTATATAATAAAAGATAATTCAAATACTAAATTTATGGCATGCAATTAGGTTGAAGTTCTAGGAATCATCTGGGCTCCTTCAAGTGACTCTTTTTATCCAAGAATTACATCCAAATTCTTTCTGTGAGTGTCATATCCTGCTTGCATTCCATCTGCTGTCAAAGCAATGACCTATGGAGGAAAAGATAGCAACATATAGAAGCCAGTTAATAGTGTGGATGCTGGGTGAAAGGGAGGGGAGTGAGTGAGAACAGGGACCTGTCTGGCTATAGTCAGAGTCATGCAGCTTTTCAACGTGGGTGTAGAACCCAAGGTCAGCATGATTAGTGATTGAGTCTGTTGGCAGAAGGAAAGGTGTGGGAGCTATCCATATCACAACTGAAAACAAAACAGAACACTGCTTTTTCTTTCTGGTAATATCAAATAAATTCACTTGTATGGCCTTTCACGTTCCCTGCACTATTTAAAGTAGGTAATTTGCATATCGGTTATGATGGTAAATTTTACTTTGCATGGCTCATCTAGATAAAGATATTGCATATGTCAAATTGTCATTATGTCTAATATCATCTGTTTAATATTTCCAAAAACATAATTTTTATTTGATCAATCTGCATATGCATATTGTCTCATTATCTTAATACAGTACTGTTTGGGAAGGCTGACTCCTAAATAGATGATGGGAATACAATTACCCTGATGAAATTTGATTTTGATAATCAGAAAATTTCCTAAGTGTATTTACATTCTGCTTTGTATAATGAATTATTAAAGAAAGAATAAAGAATTGATCAGAAAGTTGTTTGGCTTCTTAGCTTTCTTTCTTTCTTTCATAAGGATTCAAAGGAATTTAGTTTGTTAGCCATGAGTTGCTGCTAATGTAGTGGGGGTGGGGAGGAAGCAAAGCTGAGGAGCCCAGTGATTGGGGTAATTAATTAATGTCAGGGAAGGGTTGAATATCTTATTTGATTTTAAATAGGGATTTACTAACCATGTAAACATCATTATAATATCATTGTTTTGTGAAATGTATTTGGTTTAAGCACTTTCTTTAGATAGATTTAAAAATGATACTTAATGTGAATGATAAACTGTTAGAGGTGTAACAGTGAGAATAAGTAGAATACTGGCTGTCCATAACCCTGTGAAAACATTCATTCACAAATTCAATCATTCCACAAGGCAATTGCTGGTCACATGCTGAGCATCAGGCACACAGTCATAGGGAAGAGAACAGTGACCATGATCACAGCTCACATTATAGGTATCTCCATCTTACAAGGATTATGGAGAGGGAATTGACATTGACCTAAGAATGATCAAAACAGAAAAGCAACACCTTGGCAACCAATCACAATGATTCCTTGATCTCTACTAACAAAACTTGACATATTGCCAAACACATAGATATATGGGTATTACAAGTCTGTAATATTCAGAAAGGCTTGAATGTGCTTTGCTTGGATCAAATTTGAACCAGATACAATTTATATGCCCTATGCAATGCTTCTCTGATTGCATGAAAAACATTTATTTTATATATTCAGAAGAAGAAAGATAGAGATGATTAGGAGTATGAGAGAGAAAACTACTATAATATCCTTTCATCGTATGGGCCTTAGAGTCAGAAAAACCTATGATTAAAATACCTGTCATTAATTTAGAGTTCTGTAACTTAGTAGTAAAAGGCATTTAACTTATCAGAGACTCAATTTTATATTCATACAATGAGAAAAATAAAAGATTATGCCATAGGGTGCTTGAAATACTGAAACATGTGTCCTTTTCATGGATATTAACAGTGTATAAAGACCAGGATACAATAGATGCATGACTCCAACATAGTAGAAGTACAGCTGATCATTTTTATCCTCTTGGAGGGAGGCTCATTAAGATTTTGGAAAGTAAACAATTCCCAATACTAGGAAGTCCCTAAAATTTACAGGATTCACAACTCCCATTTCTAAAGCTACATAAGCAGTGGGACCACTGGAAGAAGTGATGCAGAGCTGCTTGCAAGTCACCTCCAGGTGACTAACCTGCAGAGATAACCTAACCTGAAGAGATGCTTGCAAGTCACCTCCAAGGATAAAGCTTTTGTGAATCATTGTCCACGTTGGAGTGAGCTATTTTGGTGATATAGTGATCTTTGATTCTACAATCCTATAAATATCCCCTCAATCATACTGCTGGAAGTAAGCCCAATAAATTTAGTAGTCTTCCTCTAAACAACTCAGTGGAATAATTATTTTGGTCAGTCATCTCTTCCCTATTTGAACTGAGTTGACATTTGTTCCTGTCAGCCCCTGAAAAGTCATACAACACTACCTCTTTTTGTAACACTTACTGATGGAACATGAGTTATGAAGTGCATGAACCCCTGCCTAAGAGTATGAGAGGATGGTAGGGACAGGAGAAAGAAGTGGGAAAATCCTGATGATGGCAGGGAACAGTAGCCTCTCTGAGGCTTCCCTTGCTCCTCTGCGAGGTAGCGGTAGGCATTCTTGTGACAGGGGCATGAACAGCCATAGGTCTAGCTCAGAATATGGTATGTATGTAAAAGGAACTCAACAAGTCTCCATTTCCTTTCCATGTTGGTTTCCTAGAGCTGCCATCACTAACTGGGTGGCTGAAAAGTTGCATCTGCAAAGAGTCTGTTTCCAAACCATCTGGATTCTGAGGTTCCTGGTGGACATTTTTTTAGGGAAGCCTGCAACACCATATGCTCCAATATACTTCTATTTTTATGTCGAACCATTGTGCACACTTAGCAGGTATTCTTATGTAGTCAATTCCCCTGAATTGAAGGCTTCTCCCACGAAGGAGTGGGAGGTTTCATGAGAAGCAGAAAGTAAACAATTTACAAGCTTCAGTCCGTTCCTGAAACAAGATTTCAAGGTCCCTGTCAAGGTTATGGAATCAGCAGACAACAGCTGAGAGGCGAAGCTGCCCATCCACCCAGCTGCCTACAGGACACTCTTTGGGCTGTCCAGCTGCCTGAAATCTGTGCAGAGAGCTTCAGAGATGCAGCTCCCACAGCCTTTCAGTGATTCAATGGCCTAACAACAACCCTGTACTCAAATCTCCATAAGTAATTCCCTGCAGCTCCCAAACTCATTGGTCACCAAGATATGGTCTTTGGTGGTCTGCCATTGGTTCCTTATTTGGGGTGAATGGAAATTTTTCCTTTTCTCCAGAAAAACTCACACACCAGGTGTTCAGCAAGTAGTATTTATTTTAAAGTGAGCTTGGGATTTTCTCAGAAAATCCTTTGCTAGTAGCCTCAAACATATTCTATGGGAAAAAAAAAAATCTCTTCTACTGTTTACAACCAAAAATAAACTATAAACACAGCAAGACTGTCAGGAATTTCAAAACCAACAGGCTAGTTCCTGTTAATAATGAAAAAAATGAGACCACTAATACAAAAGCTAAGAGCATTTTCCATTAAAAGGGTACCAGGACCATGGGTCTTTCCACACTGTGAAAATGTACCTAAGCCAGAACTATATTCATGTGCAAGCAGCAATTTTTAAAAATGAATGAAATTTTAATTTTACTCATATATTGATACCTACATTTTTATATTTTAAGTAGGTTTTACTCCCATGGATCTTATGTTGCTACTTCAAAATGTAGACATAAATCCAAGGGCTGAGTTAACTTAGTTAATCCTGGGATTTATCTCCTTCAAAGAAAGTAAGCTCATGTTAGTACTTGTTTTATCAGCAGAATTTGTGTTTTGAAGATATACGAATTTTTTAATGTCTGTTTTTGTTTGTGTGTTTGCTTGTTCATTTTTAAGGTAGGAGTCATTTGGCATTATCCAAATGATTACTTCTGTCTCCTGATATTGATGTTGAAAATGACATAGACACAGTTAATAACATGATGTGATTTCAGGTTTATTATTAATAGAGTCATCATGAAAACTTATCCCAGCAATAGATTGAACAGGACATGTGAACCCATCACTGGATGTTACTATTGGAGTTTAAGTATTCACTTCTATAATTAAATCAGTATTCTTCAGTGTGTCAAGCAAGGCCCTCTGTGTTACACTCCTGAGCTTCAACTTCACATCTATCTAAACTTTCAACTTCTCATAACTTTTACATCTTGGAAATATATGTCTGTCACACAACCTAACTCTGTATGTCTATATCATTTCCCATACTCTTTTTCTAATCTAACAAATGTCTTCAGATTACCTGATACATTTGGCAAAAGCAGTATGTATCTCCAAGGAGGAAATAATATAGTCTTCTAGTCCTTGGTATACAAAATTAGGCTTCATATAGTTCTTAGTTATTAACATCAACATAAGAAGAGCATTGTAATTACTAAGTGAGGAATGGGAGGATAGTCAGCCTTGGGTGTGAAGGAGAAGGCTCAGCTACATCCTTCTCTCAGACTCTCATGGTAGGTACATTCCTAGAACATATCAATTCCAACAAGGATATTCAGACACATTGAACAGAACACATGGATTATTTGTTGTGTACTTTGTTTGTTTGTTTTATAGGCAAGAACATTTAATTTTTCTAGAGTCACAAAAAGGTGTCATTAGTTTCTCTAGGATAATTTGTAACTTATGTACTCTATTCATGGAACAAATGCTGGCCTTTGATTTCCCCCAGTCTAGTTCAGATGAATATGCTCTGTGGTTTTAGCACATACCCACTGCTGGGTCCTATTGCATCTGTGTCATGAAGGAACACAAGTGTGTTTGTTGTAATTTTGAAATTTCAAAATTGAGACCCAAGGATATTTTATGCTTTTTTTGGTCCCATTTTTTTTTAATTTTTTTAAATTTAAATTTATTTTAGTTTTTCTGAATATTTCAGACAGTGTGTTTTGATTATATTCCCACCCTTACAGCTCTTCCCACATGTACTTCTATCTATTTCTTTTGCCCAAAGACTTCATGGTTATTTATTTATTTGTTTTTACTCATTATGTCCAATTTGTGTAGCCATATATTTTGGCTTTTCATTATGGTTTGGGCAAGTTCCTAGGAGATTACTCTTAAAGAAAAAGGACTTTCCTCTTTCCCAGTACCCAGGAAAAGCTCTTCAGATAGGGGTAGGACGTCACACCCAACTCCTCTCTCCACGTTGAGATTTAGTCTGTCTCCAGTTTGCTTAGATCTTGTGTCCACTGCCCCAACCACAATGAGTTCATATGTGCAGTCTTTTGGGAAAGTTAGTCATATATTCTGAAGATTTTTTTTTTTCCTGAAAGACCTATCTGGCTCACAGAGAATCAAGAGAAAACATGAAATGTTTTTTAATAAAATGCATAGAAAAGATATTTCCAGTATAGTTACTGGTATTGTACTATGATTATAGCCATTCTAATAGTCAACAAACACTGTCTGAAAGTCTGTCTTTATCTGTCCTGCATTCAGGCAATGTTGACTTTCTAACAAGTTCAACTGAGGACACAAAGTAATGAAGACTTATATCCTGGGACATCTCAAAGTTTCCAGAACAAAACACACTTAAAAATGAAGGTTGGGTCTGGAAATTTTTGTTTTGTTTTTGTTTGAGACATGCATATACATACAAATGTGCATGTGTTCTCTCTCTCTCTCTCTCTCTCTCTCTCTCTCTCTCTCTCTCTCTCTCTCTCTCTCTGTATCTCTCTTCTCTCTCTAACACACACAGAGAGAGACATACACACACACAATAACTAAATGAGAAAAAGACAACATGAAATATGGGTATGATGTGAATGCCTGTAATCTCAGCACTTAGCATTCAAAGTTAGGAGTACTGAGTTCAAAGGAAGTCTACATATTAAGACACTGTCTTAAAAAGAAGTTTCAGAATGAAGGCATGGATATGAGTCTGTTTAGGTCAGTCTTGTAGGGATTTCCTTAATGTTCTTTTAATTTGTAGCACTGAATAATTTTGAGAGATGTGTACAGGCCCACAGTTTTATAGCAAACTCTGTGAACTAAATCTACACCAGAAAATGGCAGACAGGGCTGGTTTACAGAGTTGACAAGAATCACATTTTTTCAAAAGTCTATAGCTTCAAAACCGTTTCTATGTTTCAATTAGAGTTTCCTCAAAAAAATATTATTTCTTTTATCCAGAGTTCTTTTTCTGTGATAAAATGTTAAAATAAAATATTTTTAAGCATAGAGAAAAAGAAAACACACTTAGCAGAAAGTTAATAAGATGAGTTAAATGAAAGCTGGGATTACAGCATTATTTCCTGTGTGACTTTCCATAGACTGTCCAGAAGACCCCAGTATGCCTCCCTAAACGTAGAATGGAAGTGGGTTGCCATTGGTATTTGCTAGCATGGGGACTTCATTTCTGAATGTACTTTATGTACAATCAAAGCAGTTCTTGTAGTATTTTAAGCAACAAAAAAGTTGTTGGACAGAATATGAATCTGCCTCTCTTTGAACCTGGCTCTCAGGCTTGATGACAGAACATGACAGAACATATATTGAGTTACCATTCTGCATCCCAAGAATGACATTCTCATTAGAACACAAGATATTAGAACCGTATCCTTCTACAGCCACAGAAAGGGCTGATGGCATGACATTTTCATTCTTTTTCCCAGTCTTTGTCATACAAATAAGACTTCAAGATGAGATAAGGTATCTAAATGTCAATGAATGTCTTTTACATTCATGAGAAAGAAAAATAAAAGATATCGATCCAGTGTTGGATGAACAGTGAGGCTTCATTTAGCATGATACTTAGAAAAGCATTTCCAGCAAAATTAGAACTGAACTCCATTCTTACTTTCAGTTGTAATATTCAACTCTCTCCTCTAGGTTCTTCAGCCTATCTTTAGTTGCATTACAGACGAACAACTTTGTGTAGAAACATAAGGTAGAAAATGTAATAACTTAAGAATTGTCTTGGAATAGTTTTTGTTTGACTCAAATCAATTTCTATTGAAATCCCTGTGTCTAATGTGCTGCTTTAGTGCTCTTCCAGTCTGAAGTCGGCCTAACCAAAAGTTTGAGAAACAACTAAAGTCAAGGTCGGATTCTCAAGCCAGAGAAAAAAAGCTTCCTGGCAGTGGATGTCCTGAGATGATGAGGCTCCCTGAGATGGCTGCACACATCCAGTAGATCTGAGAACCAGCAAGCTCTCAGGGTCAGCAGGAACATGGAAATGAGGCAGATGTAAAGGGAAAGAGGGCAAGAAAGAAATATAAGACCATCACTTTATCTGGTGGTGTTGGGATGATATATAGTCATAGCTATAAGGCAATGGGGTTAGGTTGTATAGGCATAGATGCTTGTATTTAAGCAATTGTTAGGAAAAGGGACAACCATATTAAAGCCTTGATGTAGCAAAGGAAGGTGAAGACAGACACATGCTAGGCTCTGCTGGTAATTCCAATAGCTATACCACAGAGAACAATTTTCCCAGGATTGCTCTGAAAAAGTAGGGACACCTATTACAGAGTACCAGCTGCCTGTGAAGTAATTAAAAGATTTGTGTCTTTTGGCAAGTATTGTTGCTGTTGTCCTTTTTGTTTTCTGTCTTTCTTTCAAATCTCTTTGCCTCAGTATATTGATTTTTCAAACTGAGTCTCAAAGCAGCATGCTCTCCCAGTGGTGTAAACGGATGGTATAAATGTTGTGTTATGCTACAGGAGGAATAAGCTGACTGTGGTTGTGGAGGCTGCTTCTTAGGGCTCTTACTGGACAGAGAAAATATGGTGAGTGCAATGATGGAGCTGACACGATAAATTAGTTGGTCAGGGTAGTTACTACTCACACTGATGACCCAAGTTCTCTTCCTGGGTGCGACATTGTAGAAGAGGAAAACTTCCCCCATGTATTCATTCACCTCTACACACATGCAGGCAGGGCATATAGGCACCCACTACACACATAAATGTAGGGACAAGTAAAAGTTATTCTATCTTGTGCAATTTTAAGACTCTGGAATCTAGAAGGTTCCCAAATATAGACCCATTTCTAAAGTGCCTATTATGGCTTACTGAACAGCTTGGCAGGAAAGGTGTAGGGAGTGGGAGGCAGTCAAGACAGAAGGAGATCCCTCACCACCACACAGTATTTATATCACAGAAACCTTCAGGAAGGATGAAACCAAATAAACAGGGCACAGCTCAAAAGGTTTCAAAAGCTTAGTATGAATCCATGAAATTGAAGCTATACAGAACTCCAGCTCAGTCTTGCCCCTAAAGGGCAAAAGAGACTAGGTGCTCTCTTTATCTTTCTGAGACTAGGATGAGCATGATCGTCATGGAAAAAATACCATTGAATGTGGGGTGTTTTATTTCTCTCTAAACCAAAATACAGAGAACCAAATGAAACACAGGTAAAGGGGAAATACATATAAACACAGAGATTCTGATTAAAATTTGTATGTTGAAAACAGGTTCGATAAATTTGGTAGAAAAACCATGTAAAACAATGTATAGAGATGGATGGGATCTTGAGGAATTATAGAAAACAATCAAAGATACAGAACTCAAACAGGAGCAGCACCAGGAACCATGGAGGGAAGCTTCCCATTGGCCTGCTTCTGGGTTCATGTTCAGCCTCTATTTTTATACCTGCCAGGAAAAGCTGCCCAGGGACAGCTCTACCCACAGTGGGCTGGGCCCTCCTGTATCAATCCTTAACCTAAAAAGTGGCCCATACAATTGCCTAAAGTCCAGTCTGATGGAGTTGTTTTCTCACATCAGCTTCCCTCTTTCCAGATGACCCTAGCTTGGGTTGACGGAATGAAGTCCATCATGATGGGAAAATGGCAGCAACAGCCCTTGGGATCGCTGATCACATTGAGTCTCCATTCAGGAAACAAATAATAAATAGCAAAACCAGGCTGAAAAACCTCAAGATAACCAAGGAGTCATTTCATCTAGCATAATTGTACCTCCTAAATGTTCCAGAACCTTCCAAAGCAACACTACCAGCTGGGGTCTAAATGGTCAAACTTGAGTATGTGGAAGTTTCTAGGGTTTTTTTTTTTTTTTTTAGACATTTTTCATTTATTTTACATACTCACCACAGTTTTTCCTTTCTCCTCTGCTCCCTTTCCATCACCATCACTCCTGCCTGGCCCCCTCCTCATCCACTCCTACTCCCTCTGCTTCAGAAAGGGGCCAGCTTAAACAAAGCATGGTACATCAAGCTGAGGCAGGACCAATTCCTCCCATGGCAGAAAGGCTAATCCAGCATGGGGAGCAGGTTCCCAAAAAAAAGCTAGGCTCCAGGGACAAAGCCTGTGAAAGTTTAAACCAGAACTGATATTCATGGCAGATAAGCACATGAAAGTATACTTACTTAGAAAACTGAAAGTTCAAACAATAATGAAACTCCACTATATTCCAACTAGAATGTCCAGAAAACAAACATTAACAGCATCAGTTGCTGGTCCTGATGTGGAGCAATTGACACTCTTGTTGTTTATAGAAATGCAGAATGGTGCAGACACTTTGGAAAAGCAAGTAGTCTTCCAGTAAGGTCCAGCAAGCTCCTCATTAGTTCCATAAATGAGTTAAAAGCCCACATACGGCTATTCTCCAGTCATGCTGCCGAATCTAAGAAGCAATCAAGGTGTTCTTCAATAAAATAGTTGTGTGCATAAATAAATAGTTGTGTGCATATTGTGAGGTATATCTTTACAATAGTATCTCATTCAACCATAAACAAAATGAGCTTTCAATCCACAAAAACAGAAATAAAGAAACCTTAATTGCCTATAGCTAAGTGAAGGCAACCAAGCTGAAAATCTACATACTATGTCAATTCCATTATACAAGCAATAAATATTCCTTAGTTTCTGGGCTTCCTGGAGGAAACAACCAAGAGACAGACAGTTAAAACATAGGACATTTTAGACGAGCAAAATTACTCTGCCTGCTACTCTAACTGTGGTTACACACCATTTTACATCTTTCAATCCATAGAACCTATGGAAGAAAAAGTAAATGAAGGTCAACCACTGGACTTAATGATGTCAATCGTATATAATTTCTAGAACATCAATTGTGTCATAAATACCATATTCTTATTATGAGAGCAGCCATGATGAAGCTTGATAGTACATGCGAAAATTTAATATTCTTCCTGCTAATGCTTATATAATAATAAATATTACTCTTTTTAAAGATTTTATTAGTCAAACACTCTTAACACAGTGCTTCTAGAGCTGAAAATGCTATATCTGGTATTAGAAGCTTGTTAAGTATCTAAATTAGAAGTTAAAAAATTAGTGAGACTGGTAAAATTTTGAAGTTTTATTTTATCTACATCATGACAGAAAATATTGAGAACTTATAAAGAAAAATAATAATATTTTTCAAATGACACATTATTAATTCTAGAAGACTGGAAATATAATAGAACAAAAAGAAACATACTCCTGGAATAATAATCTTGCTTTCCACAGCTGATAAAATGAGGTGTTCAACAAGCAGAAGTTCATTGAGTAAATAAGAAACTTTCACTTACAGAACTACATAAGCAACACTGAAAACCAAAATTAAATGAAACTTTGAACATAAATAAATTTAACAATGAACAGGGTAAATTCAGTGAGACAGCCCCAAGAACATCTGATATGCCAGCAGAAACCTAGGAGATCAGTCAAAGGGTTGACATTGGTAAATGCTTAAGGAGCGACACACAAAAGATACACCAAAAATGCTTTTCAAATGATATAGGTCAAATAGGAGCTGGCAGATTGAGACAGGAAGTAATATATATGGGCAGACAGAGAAAGAAATAAGGAGGAAGGAGAAAGAAATTTGGTGTTGTAAATGGTTCTGGTCCAGACTTTCCAGGCCTATTCTCGAGGTTCGGCTCCACAGACCAGCAGTTTCGCAGTCCCCCATCACGGAATCACACAAACGTTTCTATTATTTTTACACTGATTGACCTAAGGCTCAGGCATATAACTTGCTAGCGCTCGCTCTCAATCTAACCCATCTTGTTCAGCCCTGTGGCTCAGTACCTTTTCTCAGAGCTGCAAAAATTTCCTCTGCATCTCCTGGCATCTCCGGAGACTCTGGCATCTGTGTCTGGTGTCTCTATCTGCTCTGAGGTGTTCCTGAGTTTTCTTAGCCTGGTAGCCCCACCCACACTTCCTGTGCCTTTGGCCAATCAGCTTTTATTAAACCTAGAGGCGGGACAAATATTTACATTACCAGAATAATCTACTACAGTGCAATCTTTTACTGCCCTTCCCTTCCAGGCACTCAGTCTGAGGATTTGTGAGGATAAGATCTACCCCTTTCCGACTGAGTACTGAGTAGTGTTGAGAAGTTTCTCTACCGGCTTATTCCTCTGACTCTATGACCTTTTTGGCATTTACCCTAATAGCAGATAAAGTGGTTGTGAACATAGCAGAAAGTTTGACTCTAAAATAACACCTGCCCTCCAAAATAATCTTCCTTAAAATGAATCATAGTTGGGTATTAATCTCATTTCTCTCTATTGCTAAAATTCTTATACTGTGGTGGGAGGTCAGAGAGGTAGGTGGAACTAGGGTGCTAACAAGAAAAAGCTTCTCTTTCACTGATCTCCTATAAATTGTCAAAATAATTAGATGATAGACAGGTGGGTATTTACAATGTGATGTGAAATTTATGGTAGAGGAGTTAGTATAGGTAGCTAAGATAAGAATACTGCCAACAATACCAACATTATAAATGTATCATTAAATAAATTCTGACATTGTGGGTAGACACAGACATCCATGTATGTTTCTGACATAGTATACATGACATATAATGAATTGTAGTTATAATATTAAATTATACAATATGTAAAAAAAAAAAACATGTGGGAAAAATAGAAGAACCAAGTTCAGTTTCTAGCACCTATGTTCAGTGGCTCATAACTGATTGCAACTACAGTTCCAGAAGGGTTCCAAAGGCCTTTCTGTCCTCCACAGCCACCTGTCTTTACATACACAAAACATGCATACAAAACACACATGCACACACACACACCACAAAATTAGAGTAAACTTATGAAATTCACCACAGAGAAGGGAAAAATGAAAAAAATGTAGGTTTGACTTAATGGATAAACTATTCCAAAATTTAAAAGCTACACAAGGCAAAATTTCTGAGTTAATCAGGTACTGAAAAGGAATTCTTCAAGGTGACAAAATATATCTAAGCCTGGAGATAAGCTTATACTTACAGATGGATGACTTTGCAAGGTTGTTAAGAGACTATAACCTACAAAGTAGAGAATGCCCTGGTTCAATGAGAAACTGTTGGAGCATGATTTATTACCAAAAATATGAACATACTAAATATCCTCGAGTTGATAAATATTCTATATTCATTCCAGTGTGTTCATATTAGTTAAAATTTCCCAGGCAGGTAAATTTCAATCAGCTTTAAAAAGATTTTGATTAGTTGAAGGCAGAAGCCCACTGAAAATAGTTTGTAGGAGTAATGATAGCAACTCATCTCCTTCTTCATTTTAGTAACTTCATTCTGGCTGCTAAAAAGTAGCTATGTAGGAATTTCTTTGCCATACAAGTAAGTCAGTGTAATAAATAAGTTTGTCTGCTTGTGAAGAGCTAGTTGTCATACAACAGTTAACACAGGACTCAAAATACATCTTTGTGGTGGAAGAAAAAAACTATAAACTGAAGACTCCATATATAAATTAGCATTTATAGTTTAAAAATAAAAAATAAGGAAAAAATTCAAGGGGATGGTGAAATGGTACCCTGTGTAAAAGCACTTGCTCCCAAGTCTGAAAACCTGAGTTCAATACCTGGGACCACATGATAGAAGGAAAGAGCCAACCCCTCCTCTCTGATCTATGTTTTGACCCCCCACCATGGTCTCTCTGTCTCTCTCTCTCTTTCTCTCTGTCTCTCTCTCTCTGTGTCTCTCTCTCTCTGTCTCCCTCTCTCTCTCTCTCTTTCTCTCTCTCTCACACACATACACACACACACACACACACACACAGAGAGAGAGAGAGAGAGAGAGAGAGAGAGAATTATAAATTTAAATTAAATTGTACTTAGGCCAGCAATGTGGCTCAGATTTGTATTCAATAGTAAGCACTAACATTTACTTTACACAGAATGTTGGAAGAGTATATACACAGAACTATTGGTTTCTGCTCCCTTCATTGGTGTTTAGTTTTTATATTTCCATTTTCTCTCTTGAAACACAATGAAGTATAAGGGGTGAGCTAAATGAGCAAGAGACTGAGCAGCATGACGTCTTTCTTCTTTCTCATGCTCTGCACACAGAAGGAAAAGATTAAAAATGAACACCTTCATTGCTGTTTGTATTGCTCATTCAGCAAAAGAGAAAATGATACAGTGCAAATAAACTGCCTTTGTGTCTGCGTTCATAGATGCTTCCTGCAGCTTTACATCGCAGCCTTCCGTTCACAATTTCTCAATGAGTCTCTTTGTCTTATGCGTTGTCAACTTTGAAATATTTTTAGCTAGATTTATTAACTTATTAAAAAAAAAAACCCTAGTAACAAATTACTCACTAGACTGCTTAGGCTTAGCTTCAGATGGAGAAAACAGTGTTGCTTCATAATCTGTGAGACTTCTTGCTAAGTGAAAGAGGTATTTTTAATCTCTTCACTGCCCCATACAGTTATCCCCAACCCCTAAATAAATATAACCAGATCACTAAGGTTAGCACAGTGTGGGCTGGAGGGATGGCTCACTGGTTAAAAATGCACATTGCCGTTGATGAAGACTCAAGTTCAATTCCTAGCACCAGGACCCTGTTGCTCACAATCATCTGCCACTCTCTCTCCAAGGGATCTGATGCCCTCTTCTGGACTCTGTGAGTATCTGTATTCACATGCACCTACCCTACCTGCACCGCCCCCCCAACTGCATCCCCCACCACCACCTTAGGAGCATACATGTATATACTTTTAAAAAAATAAACTTTAACCACTGAACAGCTTGGGATCTGAAACACCTTGGGCCTGCACTTTGGAGCCCATTCCCTCCAGAGAAACACCTGACCCATTCTTGATGTTGGGATGAGGAAAGTGGATCTGCCTGGAGTGGATGCTGAACTAAGCCACCTTGGACCTTAGGACCTCCTGCCCTTTCTGGGGAGGAGATAAGGAGCTGAGAATAAGAGAGAGTGACTGGGAGGGGCAGGAGGGGGAAGGGAGTTTGAACAAGGAGATACATGGATAAAAATGAGACTTTATTCATAATAAAAAAGGGAAAAAACAAAATAAAATAAATCTTCAAAGTAAAAAGCACATAAATGTATGGGAGCAGCTTATCCACATTCAATATTTTCTAATTGTACAGATTGTACTGGACCTCAGGTCCACAGAGAGCCAGGCCAGCTTCAATCTGTAAGTCCCTTGTTATCCTGGACATGTATTTGCTTCCCTATAAAATGAAGTCATAGTTCCTACCTTCCCTGTTATTCTGGGATCGGATGAACACCTTAGTGCTTGACAGGCGTAGAATGTTCCATGACTCATACCTTGCATTGCTATAAATTGTTGTCGCATTCACAATTGTTGCCAGAGGGGTGAGGGAGGAAGCAATTGCCTGTCTTTGTAAAATTCTCCTATTTTGGGTAATGTCTGGGCTTTTAAATTATATATTACCAGTGAAAATGGAAAGATGCTGATGAGTAGTGTGTTTGATGTCATTTTAAAATTTCCATAACACAGCAATTCTTGGACTATTTGGAAAAAAGACAATTCACGTGACATGGAGCTTCAGATTCACTAGTGTGAAGTGAGTCTTGAGGGTCAAAAGGAGGCTTGTTGATAGAGAGGTGGTTCAGCAGCTGAAGAGCACTCTCCATCTTGCATAGGACCTGGTTTTGATTCCCAGAAACCACATGCTCACAATTATCTGCACTTCTCTTCCCAGGGACCTGATACCCTCTTCTGATCTTCTTAGGCACCAGACATATGCATAATTTACAAACACACATGCAGACAAAACACATGTATGCATAAGATAAAATTAAAATAAAGAAGAAATTTGTGGTCCTTGGGGAATGGATTTCAAAGGTACAGTCGCAAAAATACTGATTTGCTTTTATAATGGGCTGCCAGTTCTATACATATAATCTCATAGTCTGAAAATCAAGCTAAAGAATTTAGAGCTATGTAAATGTACCCATAGCAAATAGTTTCAAATCATTACTTACTGTGCTTGCAACAGGTGTGTTGTATGAGGTTTTCAACCCCGTCTGGGCCAGAGGCCCCACCTGCCCACAGCCTCTTTTCTCTCCTCAAATGACTCAGATGCTTATATTAATTTCATCCTGCTTGACCGATGTCTCAGGCACATTGCTAGCTAACTCTTTTATCTTAATTCAACCCATTTCCATTAATCTATCTGGCCACGTGCCTGTGGCTCACCTGGGTTCCTTACACGTTTCTTCTCTGGCAGCTGGATGGAGTCTCTCTGACTCCACTCTCCTCCTGCCTATCCTCTGATTCCTCCACCTATTTCTATGATACCTGACACAGGCCAAAACAGTCCCTTTATTTACAGCGTACAGGCAAACATTCTCACCACACAGGTATATCATGGACAGGGTGGGGTTTGCCAAGACGTCGGCATCTACGCATCTTCTTGTATTTATGCTCATTTGTGTCTTCTTGGGCCATCACGCCTTATATGGTGATGTAGGATGTGTTTCTGTATCCTATGAATTATCATTGGGTAATAAAGGAACTGTTTTGGCCTATGGCAAGGCATCGTAGAAGCAGGCAGGAAATGTAACCATAGATAAAGGGGAAGGAGGGTGGAATAGGATGGGACACTGCAAGTTGCAGCCCAACAGAACAAGATATAAAAGTACAGGTAAGCCACGAACCACATGGCAAGACATAGATTAATTAATGGAAAAGAGTTAAGTTTTAATTGCTTAATAATAATGAGCCTAAGCTGTAAGCTAAACAGCATGAATTAATACAAGCATCTGAGCCATTATTTGGAGCTCAGTGGCAGCGGGGCTGTAGATGGGTCTGAACCTCAGGCTAGGCTGGGCTGCAGGCAGAAAAGATTCATTTGGACTGTGGGGCTAGACCCGGCCAGAAATTTCTTACTACAATATAGTCTCAAGAATGGATTGCAATGGGAAAGTCTGAGCACAGGAGAAGCTTGTGAACATGTGGCCTGATAGCACTAAGGCTGTTTACAAAGAAGATCCTGTTTGATACATCACTACTGTCATCTTGAACTTTTGAAAATCCCAACAAGGGATTCTACAGTTTCATGTGGGTCTGGATCCCACCAACCTATATATAAATGTTTCATGGGAAGTTATAGAATCCCAGGTATGAGCTCAGTTGTTCAAAATTACACAGGTCAAATTAATGCAGCCTGGGTTTGAATTCAGGTTGGCAACTGGTTAAATGCATTTCATTCTGTGGGACCTTGGTTCTGTGTCAAAACAAAGACAACAATAAAATGAAACACAAACCGCTGTACATCTGATAAAGATCTGTATCCAAGAGAGTCTTCTAGTCTGATTCTGCCTGGGAAAGCCTTGATTAAAATTGGGGAAGGATTGGGGCTAGGGAGAGGGCTCAGCAGGAAAGGTACTTGTTGCCAAGCCAGACACCTGATTTTGATTCCAGGGACTTACATAGCAGATGAAGACAACCAAGTCCTACACACATAGTTAGATAGATAGATAGATAGATAGATAGATAGATAGATAGATAGATAGATAGATAGATAGACAGATAGATAGATAGATGGATTGATAGATAGATTACATGTGGATGTGAGAGAGGGGAGGGAGGGGAGGGAAGAGAGAGGTAATTGTTTGACCCCTGCTAAACTATCCCTAAGGAGCCTATCTGATCAGGTAATCTTCCATTGTAGTTTAAACATTATTATATTTCTCATATAGCTGTTTCCATACATTTTCAAGAGCTAATCTCTCCAAACCACATTTTTTCTTTTCTCCTTATCTTAAAATTAAAATACTACTTTTCTGTGCTACTTATGTCACATCTAAAGCAGAAAAGGAATGAATTGTTTCCTCTTGTACACGCCTTTTCTCTGCTTTGTTTTCAATTTGACCTGAAGATCATGCCAGGGTAAACCTCCTCTGTTTGCCTCCTTCATCTTCGATGGCATCTCCCTAGGGGACCTTTTAAGTATAGATGAAATGGAAAGCAGAGGGAATATGTAAGAAGAAAATGCCAAGGGAATAAAGAATGATTTTATTATCCCCCATAATCTTTATCAGCAACAAAATAACTTGGCTTTGTTTTATTAATAACTAAAACTAAGTGAATTCAGATACACTATAGTTTGCAAGCCCTCACTGTCAGTTCCAACTGGCAATATAGCACAGACACCACAAACAAAACACTGTGTGGTAGAAGCAGCCCACTAGAACTTCAGGAGGGTCAGCTGGGCTTGACTTCCAAATGGATCTCATCAGAACTGCATGGCCTCAAGAAACATGTGGAGCTTCTCCTAGCCCTGAGTTTGAATCCTTGAGGTGGCAGTTTTACATAGCACACCATAACATCACAGGATATGTCCTAACTTTTAAAAAATAAATTATTTACCTTCAATGATAATTTTAAAGATTTATTTTATTATGTTTAATCATATGTACATACATACACACACACGCACACACACACACACACACACACACACACACACAGAGAGAGTGCAGGTGTCCTTGAAGGTTGGAGATATCAGGTTCCTTGAAGCTTAAATTACAGGTGTCTGTGACCTACCAGATGTAATATAGCTTCATTCCTGCTGCTGGGATAAAGTGTTCTGATACAATGAAACTTGTTGAGAGAGGAAGAAAATTACTCCAGCTTTCAGTCCATCATTATGGGGAAGTCAAGATAAGTCACATCACCTCTACAGTCCAGAACACAGAGACATCAATACACATATACACATTGGTCTCTTGATTGCACTCAGCTTCATTTTTCCACTCTTACATGGTTTAGAACACACTGTAGGGAATGTCCAAAGTGAACTGGACCTTCCCAAGACAGTTAGGAGCTTCTCCTATAGACAAGTTCATAGGACAACCCAATGCTGGCAATCTGTCACTGAGACTGCTTTCCCAGGTGGCTCTAAGTTGTGTCAAGTTGGCAATGAAAGCTTGTTGTTGCATATAGCAAGACTTCTGTCCCCTCACACTAGCTCCTCCACTGTCCTGTCAGCCACCTGTAGAAGTTCTTGTAGGAATTCATCAGTTACAAAAAGACAGACATGGGAAAGAAGCAGGCCACAGGTGGTTATGACCACTGGACCACTCTTCCTGGAGCTACCTGTCAGGATAGTTTTCCTTTGCTATTTGTTTGGACTTAAGAATCAGTCACAATCAGACCTCAAATTCATGGTGGTCCTCCTGCCTCAGACTCCCAGTTACTGGGAGCAAAAGCACAAATTACCATAGCTAGCTGCAGTAATGGTTCTATAAACCTTTGGTGTGTCTCAGAACAAGAACCTGGGGAGGATGTTTATGAAAGCTGACTGACAGGACCCATTTAGATGTATCTGATTTGGTACACTTGGGCTCAGTACTGGAATGAACATCCCTAAACATTCAAATCATGCTGACTGCTTGGAGTTCACATCATGGGAACTACTGCCTAAAGAAATGTGTTCTCACACATAATTAGAGCAAGCCAGGATTAGCCTCTTCCTTTTCAATATCCTGTTTCCTGTTAGTTTCCAGCTATAGTTGCCATCATATAGCCATAAAAACTCACTGAAAATCACTGGTTCCTCACACAGGGTCCTAGAGTTGGCATCGATCTGATCTTCCAAAATTAGAATCCTTACTTTTTGTGTCTTAGATGATTGATTTTTCTCTTTCTATACTTCAAAGAACTGCTTTGTTTTACCTTCAGAAAGTCACTTAGAGAAAAGGGGAGAAGGGTTATTTTTTTTTTTTTTTGAGAGGAGCATAACATTTTAAAAGCCATTTCAAGACACAGCTGAACTCCTGCAAGGTGCATTAAAAGGACAGCTGTGGGCGAGGCACTTTGGAGGAAATCGTCAAGCCTGTAATTTAAAGGCCCTTTTAACCACCTCCTGAGTCCCAAAGACCTCAAACTTTCATTCTTATAGACAAAAATGATGTTTCCAGGTTGTTTTTTGTTGCCTAGGGCTTTGACACACTAAAACATTAAGCACTCCCCCAATATGTATGTGTGTTTGTGTTTGTGTGTGTGTGTGTGTGTGTGTGTGTGTGTGTATGGTGTGTGTGTGTGCCTGTGTGTCTGTCTGTGTGTTTTATTTCTAGCTCTATGAATCTCTACTCAGAGTCAGCTCTGAGCAGTCTACTTTTGCAGAGAAATAGCATATGGTCCATGGAGTCTGGCTTCCATAATGTCAAATAATGTATATGTGACATTGAAGACAAAGTGAAAGGATAATCCTGAACAATCAAAACCACAACTGTCTCCCAGTCAGGCTTTAATGTGAGTTACTTGCATGTCAAATGATCAGGGAAAGGTAGCATGCTCATGTGAAAACAGTTTGGCTACAGTTTTATCAAACAGGCAGGCAGAGAGAAAGACAACCCTCCTTAATACATGTTTTTCTCCTGCTTTTCCTATATCTTCCCTCTTAAAACCACAGACACATTCTTCTCTGCCTCACCAATGAGAGCAAAAAAACACTAGTAGCTCTCTATGAAAGATTTCTAGGGTGTTATCTTCTAGCCAGCTCTTTTTGACATCAGAGGTTTTATTTTGTTTGTTTGTTGTTGTTTCTGTTTGCTTGAAGAAACCACCAGTTAACAATGCTCTTTTCTTTCAGCAATAAATGTGGAATGGGGAAGAAGCAATGAAAACAGGTGCATCCATACATAGCTATCTGGGCTATGTGAGTGAACTAGGGGCCTCGTAAGAGAGCATCAGCTTCACACTTATTTCACTACAGTGATTTATGGTCACCAGGCAAGGATTCATGCAGACCTGGCTTCTCATCTTGCATCCCTCAGAAAATGATGACACTGGAGTCTGAATGCCTTTAGTTTGTTAAACGTTGACACCTTGATTAGACAATTGACTGAAGGGACAGCCTACAACAGTCTGATTAGAGGGTTTTGTGAGACACAGTGGTGAAAGAAACAGAAGACCTGTGGATGTCCAGAAGCCAGCATTGGGGTTGGGGGCAGGGAGAGGGAGTGACTAGCAACAGGTGGTTTAATGGGTAATTTGCAAATCCATGAATCACCCTGTTCCAGTCAACCAGGAGAGAGATTGAAGGAGGACAATGTTCCATGCAGGTGGAACATTGTCCTGCATGATGACAAACCAAGAGGGTACTTAAGCCCAGAAGCCAGCCACTTGTGCTGTTGGCATACATGTCAGAAGCATTCTCTGCGCTTATTGTAGAAATTACTTATATTAGGACAAACTTCATTCCCATGCAGAAAGAAAACTATCAAATATGATGAGGAACAATAACTAATGCAGGCAGGAAAAACCAGATGAGATATGGAGAGAATGACAGAAAACACTGAAAATGCAATGTGAAGTCAAATTCACAAACTTAAAATTTTAGGTAGTGGTACCTAAGGACAACCAAGCTTACATGACAAAGGAAACAAAAGTACTCTCTGAAAGAAAGAAAAATTGAATTATCAAAAGAAAGCCAATGGTTATTTTGAAAAATATCAATGTATCATGTCACAAACAAAAGTTTAAGACCCAGGAAGATCCACTTAAAATTTTCTGTTCTAGATCTCATTAGACACAAGCAATAAGTAGCACACAAGAAAGAAGTCCCTGAAATTTACATGATCCACAAGTTGTTTATCCTCCTCCTTAGGGCTATAAAAATAGCTTGTCTGCTGGAAGAAAAGAGACCATCTGACTTCTTAAGCAGCCTGCAAGTTCTTCAGGAAGCTCCAGGAATGTAGAAATGTAGTTTTTGTGAGTTGTCACCCATGCTGGGATGGGGGTCATTGGTACCCAGTTGTCACACATGCTGGGATCGGGGTCAGTGGTACTCAGTTGCCACTCATTCTGGGATGGGGGTCAGTGGCACTCAGTTGTCACCCATGCTGGGATGGAGGTCAGTGGTACTCAGTTGTCACTCATGCTGAGGTAGAGATGTGGTCAGTAGTAAAGCTGCCTTGGAGCCACACATGCTCCAGCAAGTAGCCCTTCACTCATAGACATCCACATAACTTCTATAAGCTCATTAATTCTCCAAATTGGTCTTTAATAAAATTTCTTGGTTCTGCTGTCAGTGTCCTGCCTGGGGTTAGTAGACAATAGTTGGTATCGCCCCAGGAAATGTAACTGCAGTTTAATTCTGATTCAAAACCTGATAAATACTATGATAATAAAATAATAAAGCAACATTTAACCAAATATTACTAACTTCTATATGAAAATTATTTAAATGATTATTACACTATGATCAATTAAGAGTAAATTGTTTTATTTTAAAAATCACATCAATATATTTTATGATATCAACAAAAATAGGGGAAAAAAGTTATACAAACCTCTATAACACAAAATTTATCAAGTGCTCCTCAGTAAATAAAATCTCTTTCCAAACTAAGAGTGAAAAAATGACATCCCTCATTTGATAAAAAAAAAAAAAGGGTTAGGTGAATAACATATAGCTAATGTAAAACTTCAGGATCAGGTTGGGACACACTCTTCTGATAGTGAGACCAAGGCAGAAATTCCCCTTTCAGTACTGTAGCATCATTTCTAGCCAACCCAATAAGGCAATAAATGTAAAGAAAACCCCATACCTGTAAAAGAAGTAATAATATTGCTATTATTCATATATTACTTTCCTTTAAAAGCACAAAATCTAAAGAAACCATTTTGGAAACAATAAGCCAAATTTAAAGATATAATCTTTTAATATTTATTTTTAAATTACTTTATATTTAAATTTTTTATAATATATTTTGATCATATTCTTTCCTTCCCTCCAATTCCTCCTGGATGTAACCTACCTCTGCTTACCTGTTCATCTCTCTTTTTTCTTTCTTCTTTTTTTTTTTTTGAAGAAAGTCTTTTTTCCCATGTATCCCCCTGCTCATCCCAATCACTCCCACTATGCCTTCAGCCTCCTCCCACCCCATCCCAATCCCCTTCCCAAAAAGGGCAGGAAATCCCAAGATGGGTCAGCTCAGCATGGCATATCCACTCCAGGCAGGTCTGAGTTTCTCATCCTAATATCAAGGCTGGGTTAGGCACTCCTCTGCAGGGAGTGGACTCCAAGGTGCCAGCCCATTTACAGGAACACAGTCTGATCCCATCCCTTGAGGCTCTGCATACTGCCCATGCTAATCTACAGGCCTACCCTTGGAGGGCCTAGCTCTTTGTCATATGGTTCCCCATCCAGGGACTGTTCTTAATTCAGTGTGCATGCACTCCAGAGCTCCAGGCTCCAGGCTCTCTGTTTCATACTCCCCATCTCTTTGTTCTTACAGACTCTTCTCCCTAACTGTCCAGCTGTAAGGGGAGCTCAGCCCAGTGAGCATTCACAGATCTGTGCCTTCACCTACAATCATTGTTGGGTGTAGGTTCTGTGATGACACTAAGGTAGGTTATTCATTTGATTACAGGGTGTCCTGTTTCCTCCATTATTGGTTGGGGAACTATCAGGGACATCCTGTAGGTTCTTGTGGGTTTCCCTAGTACCGTCTCTTTCTAACCCTGAATTAGCTTCCTCTATCAAGATCTCCATCTCTTTTTTTCTCCCTTTTTGTTGCTCCTCTCATTCAACCATCTTCTTCTCTCATGATTTGTTCCCACCTCTCCTTGTTCACTATCTGTTATGGTCCCAATTTGCTAATGAGATCTTCTCTATTTTCTCTTCCTAGGAGAATCCCTGCATATATCACTTAAGTTCCTTCTGATCCCAAGCTGTTCAGGGGTTGTGTTTTGCAGCTTGAGTATTCTTTGTTTTTTGTCTAAAATCCACTTCTCAGTGAGTACATCCCATGCCTAATTTTCTGGGCTTGTGATACCTCGCTCAGGAGGATATTCTCTAAATCCATCCATTTTCCTGCAAATTTTAGGATGTCATTCTTTTTTACTGCTGAATAGTACTCCATGTGTAGATGTACCACAGTTTGTTAATCCATTCTTCAGTTGAGGAGCACGTAAGTTGTGTCCAGGTTCTTGTTACTACAAATAATGTTTCTATGAACATAGTTAAGCTAATGCCTTTAGGGTACAGATGTACATCCTATGGGTCTATGCCCAATAGTGGTATTGCTGGATCCTTGGGGAGACTGAGTCCCAGTTTTCTGAGGAACTGTCATACTGCATTCCAGAGTGGCTGTATGAGTTTACACTCCCACCAACAATGGAGGAGTGTTCCCCTTGGTCTGTATCCTCTCCAGCATAGGCTGTCATTTGTATTTTTGACCTTAGCCATTCTAACAAGTATAAGGTGGTATCTCAAGGATGTTTCAATTTACATTTCTCTGATGGCTAAAGATATTGAGTATTTTTAAGTGCTTTCAGGCATCTGTAATTCTTCTGTTGAGAATTCCCCTTTTAGCTCTGAACTCCATTTTTAATTGGGTTATTTAGGTTTGGGGGTTCTAGTTTCTTGAGTTCTCTATATATTTTAGAAATCAGTCCTCTGTCAGATGTAGGGTTGGTGAAAATCTTTTCCCATTCTGAAAGCTGTCATTTTATCTTATTGACTGTGCCCTTTGCCTTACAGAAGCTTAGTAGTTTTATGAGGTTCCATTTATTAATTGTTGTTTGTAGATATTTATTACATATTTAATATAACCTGAAATATCAAGAGACAGCACAGAGTCAAATCCTAGGCAGACAGCTCAGAAATTTCTTGATCCTTTGAGTACAAGGACAAACAGCTGAGATTCAATCACACACCTTTAATCCCAGCACAGGGAAAGCCAGGAGTGGTAACCTATGCCCTTAATCCCATAACTCCAGAGACAGAACTTCCTCTGTTTGTATGAGTTCAAGGCTAGCTACAAAATAGCATAGTACACACCTTTAATCCTAAACTAGATGGGATACAGCTGACTAGGAGGGTATATTAGGCTTCTTAGGAACCTTACTGAGGCAGAAGTGACTGGCAGAAGCAACAGGCAGAAGCAACCAGGAGCAAGTCGAGGAAGCTGCAAGACAGATGGATAAGAGTTGATTGTGGCGCTTCCTCTGTTTTTTCAGCCTTCCCCCGATATTTGGCTCAGAGTCTCATTTAATAGCATCTGAATTCATGCAACTACATTTGGCATCCAATTTTCAGGCATGAATTCCCAAAGAAAGCTGCTTACCAACCAGAACAACATGTGACTGGAGTAATTAACTGGAGTAATTATTGGCTGATTAGGATGTTGAGTTAGCCTCCAGCTTTAGGTAGACCCGACCACACAGTGTTTCCATTTCACTTTTATCTGGATAAGTTTTTTCAGACAGTGGTCTCTTTTTCCTGGTGGGTTGTGTGTTCTTTCTCTTTCTGGACCCCTCCTTGGGCTGCTGTCACACTAGACAGCTGCCCCACTTCATAACCATTTGAATCATCACTGACAACTAGACTGGTGATTTAAAATAGATTTCTTTTAAAGGGGGGGATTTGTTTAAGGAAATGGAGGATGCTTGGTCTTTCTGTGATCTTTCTCTAGATGATTTAATATTGAAACCGGTAAAGGAAAAAATAAATGAAGTAGATGGGATTATCTTCATAATGTTTATTATAAATGTTTTTGTTGTTTGGCTTCTGTTTTATCATTGAAGAAGTCAATGTGAATGACAAGAAAGAACTCTTTGAAAAGTCTATTAAGAGGGAACTCAAAGAAATTCAAACACAAACAGAGGAGTATAAGGAACAGACTTCAGCAAGATCATTTAAGGCAGCTAACATTAATATAACCAGTAATCATTAAAAAAAAATCACAGAAGGATAAAGATACTAGAGAAGTTAATTGGGTTCTGGTACACATGCTAGAACTAGAAAGAGTTAAAGATATAATTGTGACATATGGGATGCATTCACCATTTGTAAAACAAATGTTCAACAGTTGTTCATCCTGCACCTGGATCACCCCTAAGGACTGGTTAGATATGGTTAGTGCTGTTTTGGAAGCAGGACCACTTTTACAGTGGAAAATATGGTGGAGAGAGGAAACTAAAATAATAAAACAAAGAAGCAGAGCCAGTGGCATAAAAGTCTCCCAAGACTATCTTTTTGGGGAAAGAGAAAATTCTGATATGGAAAGATAATTCCTATGTGATGAACACACTCTTTTTTTTATTATGAATAAAGAAGTCACATTTTCTATCCCTGCACATCCTTAATCAAGGTCCCTTCCCCCTCCCACCACATCAGGTTATTCTTTCATCTCCACATCTCTCCATTTCCCCCATGGGCAGGCTATCCCAAAGTCCCAAGGTCCCAATATTGCTTAGTTCAGCCTCCACTCCTGGCAAATCCAGTTTTCTCTCCCCAACATCAAGACTGATTCAGGTGTTCCTCTAGGGGGAGTGGGATCCAAGGCGTTTCTGATCTCAAGCTAGCTGTTCAGAGGTTGTGGGCATGCTTTGCTTTTTTGTTTGTTTGTTTGTTTGTTTTTGTTTTTTAGAGTCCACTAATGAGTGAGTACATCCCCTGCTTATCTTTCTGGGTTTGTGATACCTGGCTCAGAAGGATATTGTCCAACTCCATCCATTTGCCTGAAAATTTTAGGATATTTTTTCTTACTGCTGAGTAGTACTCCATTGTGTAGATGTACCACAGTTTGTTAATCCATTCTTTAGTTGAGGGGCATCTAGGTTGTTTCCAGGTTCTTGCTATTATATAATGCTGCTATGAACATAGTTGAGCTAATACCAATGGAGTACGACTGTGTGTCTTTTGGGTATACACCCAGAAGTGGTATTGCTGGGTCTTTGGGGAAAGATGAACACATTCTTAATTTATGCTGCATGGCAGCACTAAATGTTTGGGATTGGATAGAAAAAGTAGAAAAGAAAACCAAATCATTCACAAAGATAATTCAAAGCCCAAACAAAACTTATACAGACTTTTTACATAGACTATCTGCAGCAGTAAATAGTATAGTATCAGATTCAGAAGCAAGGCAAATAATAATCGATTCCCTGACTTTTTAGAACCCTAATACACAATGTTAAAAAAAATCATTAAAAGCAAGATCAGCACCCTTAGAGGATTGGATTCATGAAACAATGCAGATTCTTATAAAGGTGATGATAATTGGTTAGGAGAGGTCATTTCTAGAGGTACAATAAAAAGTCAAAAAGTTAAATTCTATAATTGTGGAAGGCAAGGTCATATACAAAGAACTTGTAATCAAGGTGTTCCCAGAAACAGTGACTTTGTTAGGAATACTCCCAAGAGAACACCCCTCCCTCCTGGAGTATGCAGGAGGTGTGGAAAAGGTAGACATTGGACTAGTGAATGTTGATCAACAAGGGACAGACAAGGTAACATTTTGCCTTCAGGAAACACCCTGAGGGAGCCTTTGAAAGCCTCCAAAGCCACCATATCAAATCCAGTCCAGGCTTTTTCTGTCATCTCAAAAGAAATCCCTTCCCAGAGTGATTAAAAAACATAATGCCTATTATAAAAACCTGTTGCTCTGGATAATAGAAAATGTATAGAAGAGAAAAAAAAAATCAGGAGAAACCAGAAATCAAAACTGATAAAGATTAGGAAGAAAACCTCCTCAAAGTTAGGTTTGGGGAAGGGTTTTGCTTTTGTTTCCACAGGTGAGGAAAAGTAATGGGTACTATCAAAATAATTAAAGACTCCATTTGAACCAGAGAATCTTTATGAAAATAAGAATTGATTGCCCATCCACCCATACTATATTTCTTTAAGTTGTAAGAAAAAAAAACAAAGGTTTGGGGCAGATTTTCGTTTTTGTCTTTACAGAAAACCAGAAACATTCATCTTCAAGAAGTTAAAAGACCTTGGACATCTAGACATCTACAACAGAAGAAGGGCTATCCAGAAAAATTCAAAAGCAAAGGAATATCACATCTATTGGCACAAATATACTGTATGTGGTAAAATCTTTCTTTTTAACCTCTATCTTTACTTACAAGATAAATTGAAGTCCCAGTTTGACTATAAATTAAAGCTGGCTTTGGAATTGGAGTGTGGCCCTCTCCTTCTCTAAACCTAAGCATACTTGTTAAAGAAAAATGGAAACTCTCTGTATCATATCAGAAGAGCCACCTGATGTGAGACAGAAGAATACCTTAAAAGAAGGGATAGTTCTATTGTTACTAATCCTATTCTGAATAAATAAGTATGTAGTTATCTTCCTGTATATTGTATGGGGTTTTAGTCTCTTTTTAGTTTTCTGCAGTGATCCATGACAATGCCTAATTACAAACTGGAAATATCCAAAACGAAGATGGGGCCCCACAACAAGGATATCACATGGACTATGACAAAGCTAACAGGTTGGCAAACACCAACCAAAGATTAGATTTGGACTAAAAACTATTCAAGAAAATTTTGAGGTGTCTAGCTGAGATGAACCAGCTTCACAGACTACTCTAGCCAGGACTTGAGACAAGCTGTGCACTTTCCTGTTATGCAGAGACTGGATAACAAATGATACAGCTACATATTTCAGGACTTGATAATCAATAACACTTTTCTTTTCAGAATCCCCTAGAGATACTATCACCTCCCAGACAGCAGGAAGTAAATTTAAAAACACAGGGCTCACATTACTAAGAGGTGGGGTGGGTGGTTTTTGTTCTTCCAATGGGTTATAGATGACTGTCATTGTTTAGAGTAATTGGTTAAAAATTGTTACTGGTTATGGTTAGAAAAAAGCTAAACAAGAGCAATTAGACTTAGGGTTCTTGGTTTTAAAAAGGGGGAGCAAAAGGAATAGGATAGGACATAAGTGTAGATTATTGAATCTACTTTTTAAAAAATTACTAGCTTTAAATATTTTACATTGGATTTGATTTTTTGTATATTGTATACAAATTGTGTATATTGATAAAAGGTTGAAATTAATTCTGTCACTGTACATATATTCCATTTGTTAAAAATACTATCTTTTTTCCATTGAATATTTTTGACCTCTTTGTGAAAGGTCAAGTGTTCATAGATGCATGGGTTAAGGTCAGGGTCTATGATTCAATTCCATTGATCCCCAAGACTGTTTTTATGCCAGTACCAAGCTGTTTTTATTACTGTAGCTCTATAGTATAACTTAAAGTCAGAGCTTGTGATGCCTCCTAGGGTTCTTTTGTTTTGACAATCCTGGCTTTCTTGTTATTACATTTGAAGTTGAGTATTGTTCTTTCAAGGTCTGTTACAAAATTGTGTAGGGATTTTGTTGGGGATTGCATTGAATCTATAGATTGCTTTTGGTAAGATTGCCAATTTTACTATGTTGGTCCTACCTATCCAGGAGCATGGAAGATCTTTCCATTTTCTGATATCCTCTTCAATTTCTTTCTTCAGGGATTTAAAATTTTTGCCAAACACATCTGCTACTTCTTTGTTTAGAGTTACACCAAGATATTTAATGCTATTTCCTGCTGTTATAAAGGGTGGTGCTTCCCTTATTTCTTTTTTTCAGCCCTTTTATCCTGAGTATATAAGAGGGATATTGATTTTTTTTAAGATAATATTGTACCCTACTATATTGCTGAAGGTGTTTATCTGCTGCAGGAGTTCCCTGGTAGAATTTTGGGGGTCACTTTTGTATACAATCATATCATCTGCAAATAGAGATAGTTTTACTTATTTCCAATTTGTACTCCTTTAATCTCTTTTTGTTATTTTGTTGCTTTAGCTAAAACTTTGAAAACTATATTGAATAGATAAGGAGAGAGAGGAGACAGCCTTGTCTAGTTCCTGATTTTAGTGGGATTGCTTTGAGTTTTTCTCCACTTAATTTGATGTTGGCTATAGGGCTTGCTTTATATTGCCTTTATTATATTTAGGTATTTTCCCTGTGTTCCTGATCTCTCCAGGACTTTTATCATAAAGAAATGTTGGATTTTGTCAAAGGCTTTTTCATTATCTAAGAAGATGATCATGTGGTTTTTTTCCTTCATTTTGTTTATATGATGAATGCCATTCACATTTTTTGGTATGTTGAATCATCCCTGTATCTCTAGGATGAATCCTACTTGATCATGGTGGGTGACTTTTTTTATATGTTGTGTATTCGATTTGCCAGAATTTGATTGAGTATTTTACATCAGTGTTCATGAGGGAGATTGGTCTATAATTCTCTTTCTTTGTTGCATCTTTGAGTGGCTTGGATATCAGGATGATTGTGGCCTCATAAAAAAGAATTCAGCAATGTAACTTCAGTTTCTACTGTATGTAACAATTTGGGGAGTGTTGATATTAGTTCTTCTTTGAATATCTAGTAGAATTCTGCAGTGAAATATCTGGGCCTAGGCTTTTTGTACTTGGGAGACTTTTAATAACAGCTTCAATTTCCTTTGGGGTTATAGGTCTGTTTAGGTCATTTATCTGATCTTGATTTAATTTTGGTAAATGGTACCTGTCCAGAGAGCTGTCCATTTCTTTTAGGATATCCATTTTAGTGGAGTATAGATTTTCAAAGTATAACCTAATAATTCTCCAGATTTCCTGGGTGTCTGTTGTTATGTCCCGCCTTTCACATCAGATTCTGTTAATTTGGATTCTCTCTCTCTCTCTCCCTTTTGGTTAGTTTGGATAAGGCTTTATCTATTTTGTTGACTTTCTCAAAGACCAATTCTCTGATTCATCGATTTTTTTTGTATTGTTCTCTTTGTTTCCATTGTATTGATTTCAGCCCTAATTTTGATTATTTCCTGGTGTCTACTTCTTCTAGGTGAGTAGAGTACTTATAATTTAGAACTTCTAATTGTTCTAAAGCCTTCAGCTGTGCTATTATGTCCTTTGTGTGAAATTTCTCTTGGTTTTTTATAGATGCATCTAGTGCTATGAATTTTTCTTTTAACATTGCTTTCATTGTGTCTCATAAGTTTGGGCATGCTGTGGATTCATTTTCATTGAACTCTAGGAAGCCTTTAATTTCTTTCTTAACTTCTTCCTTGACCCAGAGATGGTTCAATGTAGAGATGTTCAGTTTCCATGAATTTGTAGGCTTTCTGTGATTTTTGTTGTTGTTGAGCTCTAACTTTAGACCATGGTGGTATCATATAATACAAGTAGTTGTTCTCATGTATTTTTGTCTCCATTGATGTTTGATTTGTGACCGAGTATGTGGTCAATTTTAGAGAATGTTCCATGGGGTGCTTAGACACATGTATATTCTTTTGTGTTTGGTTGTACATATTTCTTAAGTCAATTTGGGTCATAACATCTGTTAGACCACTTATTTCTTTGTTGAGTCTCTGTCTGGTTGACCTATCCAAGAGTGAAAATGTCATATTGAAGTTTCCCACTATTTTATTGTGGCATTTAATGTGGAGTTTAAGCTTTAGTTGTGTTTCCTTTACATATGTAGGTACCCTTATATTAGGGGCATAAATATTTAGGATTGAGATCTCATCTTGGTGCATTTTTCCTGAGATGAATAAATAATGTCTGTCCTGGTCTCTTTTGATTTATTTTAGTTTGATGTCTATTTTATTTTTTTCCCTTGTAGCTTTTAATATTTGTTTGGTATATTTACAAATGAAATTTGGTATTCAATATTCTGGGGTATGAGTTATTTGCCTATACACATGTATGGTCACTACATACATGTCTGGTGCCTGAGGTCAGAAGAAGGCTTTGGATCCCCTGGAATTGGAGTTACAAAAGATTGTGAATGAAACACTATTCAACAGAAGAAAATGACATCCTAAAAGTTGCAGGCAAATGGATGGATCTGGAGAGTATCATTTTGTGTGAGTTAATAACAGATCCAGAAAGACAGACATGGTATGTACTCACTGATAATTGGATTTTAGATGTAAAGCAAAGGATAACCAGGTACAATTCCCTCCCCCACAGAAGCTAGGTAACAGGAGACATCCATAGATTCCCCCTGGGATCTCTCCTTAGAAAATTGTGACCATATGGTGGGTGGGGAGGGGAGGTGAGAACATGAGACAATGGGGTAGGGGGAAGAAACAGAGAGACCAAAAAAGTGGATTTCCTGATAAAAGGAGGCATTGTGGGATTAAAGAAAAACCTGGTGCTAGGGAACACCCAAGAATCCATATGATGAGCCCAGTTAGAACTCTAAACAATAGAGGGCAGGGTGCCTAAACTGGCCTTTCCATATTATTAATGACTACTCTAATTGCTATTATAGAACCTTAATCCAGAGGCTGATAGAAGCAGATGCAGAAATCCATAGTTAAACACTGGCTGAGTTACTCATCCAGCTCGAAAAGGGAGGAGAAATTGCTTGAGCAAAGGTTTCGTGATGATGACGAGGAGACCCATGGAATAGGTAGTCCCATGCTTTTGGGAGTTCACAGATTCTGAAATGACAGCTGATGATCATTCATGGAATTGATATGGACTCTGTGAATGTAGATGACAGTTCAAAGGCATGGGCAGTTTCTGGATCCTCTTACACTCAGAGTTTATCCTGGGTCTATGAACTGACTTCTAGAAGCCAATGCCTAGCAGGAAAACAACTTTCTCAGCCATGATACTTGGGGGAAGGGCTCAGTCCTACTTTAACTGGATAATCCAGACTTTGAATTGATTCACCTTGGCATTCCTTGCCTTCTCTGGAGAGTAAAGAGGGTGGGGAGCGGGGTGGAGTATCTATGTGGGTGCTGAGAACTGAATTCAAGTCTTCTGGGAACAACAGCTATTAACTGCTGAACTCACCAGCCTCTTTGCATTATATTTTTGACATCTTGGTGAGGATATATCACAGAGACATTCTTTTCTCCTTATGTTTATTTAGAGTAAAATGCCTCCTGTGTTTGGATGTCCATTTCTCTAGATTTTAGGAAATTTCTGTTGTAATTTTATTATATATCTTCTTTACATTTTTAGTTTTTATTTCAGATAATTTTATTCTGCAGACTCTTATATTTGGCCTCTTCATTCTAGCCTAGACTTCTTGAACATCATGGTGTCTTATAGTTTCATTTCTTCAGTCTTATCCTGCATCTCTAACACTTTCTTCTAATTGTTCAAGACTATTAGTGATGATTTCTAGTTTGTTTTATATTTGATTCATTAAAATTTTTATTTGCAACATTTTTGAGGTTTTTTTGCCATAATCTCAACTTTCACATTGTTGACTTTTTCATCCATATTGCTTTCTTTTTGCTAATACATACATATTGCTAATTTTGTCTCACTTTTTTTCTTTATGCTGCTGACTTTCCCCTTCATGTACTAGACAAAACTCATCTCCTTGTATGTGGACTTTTGAGGAAGTCATGTTGCCTTAGTTTTTTATGCTACTTTTGTTTCTGTGTTGTGATTTGTACATTTGTTGACTTAGATATTCCTTTTGTTTCTATTTTGGAATCTTATTGATCAGCCTCCTCTTGACGGTTCATTCTTTAAGCACAGCTATAAATGGTTTCTTTTCTCTATGTTCCCATGTTGGCAGCAGCGGCTTCTTCTTCTTCCTCCTCCTCCTCTTCTTCTTCTTCTGTCTTTGTTCTTTACAGATGATTATAACGTTTCTTGGACTAATTATTCCTTCTTCAAAACAGCTAGGCTAAAACTTCCAGGTCCCCCACCCCAGGACACTCAAGCAGGGATCGCGAAGGAAGCCCAGGGCGAACCAAGGGGCATCCCGGGGCCGAGGTCACTAGAACCGAAGTTAGGAGGTCAGGCCAGCAGCCCGAAGTGGTCCAGAGAGATTCAAGGGCTGTGACTGACACGTGTAGGCTGCATAGGGCTCTCCTCTGTGGGCTGGCAAAATGGGCGCCAGCACTGTGTAGGCGTCTGCCCTTGCGGCCCGGAGCTGCTCACTGCCCACTGATGTCTATTTTATTAGATATTAGGATAGCTATACTAATTTTTTTCTTGAGACCATTTGTTTGGAAAATCTTTTCCCAACCCTTTACTCTGAGCCTGCATCTTTCTTTGAAATTGAAATGTGTTTCTTGTATGTACCAGAAAGATGGCTTCTGTTTTTGTATTCATCGTGTTAGTGTGTGTCTTTTTTTAGGTAAATTGAGTCCATCGATATTAAGGGATATTAATGACCACTGATTGTTATTTTATGTTATTTTCAGTGGTAGCTTATGTGTATTTCTATTTTTGCACTCTTCTTCTGTGGGATTATTGATTGTTTCTGGTTTCATGGGTGTATCTGGGATCGTTAGGTTGGAATTTTTCCTCTATTGCTTTCTATAGGGCCAGATTTGTGGATAAATATTGTTAAATCTGGTTTTGTTGTGAAATATCTTGTTTACTCCATCTATGGTAATTGATAGTTTTGCTGGGTATAAGTAGTCTAGGTTGGCAGTCATGTTCTTTTAATATGTGTATAACTTCTGACCAACCTTCTTGCTTTCATTGTTTGCATTTAATAGTCTGGTGTTATACCAATATGCCTGCCTTTATAGGTAATTTGGCCTTTTTCCTTTGCAGCTGTCATTATTTTGTTGTTGTTGTTCTGTATGTTCTGTGGCTTGATTATTATGTGGCAAGCAGACTCTTTTTGGGGGTCTAATCTATTTGGTGTTCTATAAGATTCTTGTATCTTTATACACATTTCCTTATTTAGGTTAGGAAAGTTTTCTTCTATGATTTTTTGAGTATATTATCTGCACCTTTGAGCTGGTATTCTTCTTCTATTACAATTATTCTCAGGTTTGGTCTTTTCGTGGTGTCCCAAATTTCCTGGACTTTTTGTGTTATGGCTTTTTTGGTTTTAGTGTTTTCTTGGACTGATGTATCTATTTACACTATTGTATCTTCCACTCTGGAAATTCTCTCCTCCATATCTTGGATTCTGTTGGTTATGCTTGTAGCTTGAGCTAATACCTTTGGAGTGTGAATGTGCCTCTTTAGGGTATATACACAGAAGTGGTATTGCTGGGTCCTTGGGGAGATTGATTCTCAATTTTCTGAGAAACCGCCATATTGCATTCCAAAGTGGCTGAACAAGCTTACATTCCCACCAACAATGGAGGAATGATCCCCTTGTTCCACATCCTCTCCAACATAGGCTGTCATCTGTGCCTTTTATCTTAGCCAATCTAACAGGTGTTGGGTGGTATCTCAAAGTTGTTTTGATTTGCATTTCTCTGCTGGCTAAGGATGAAGAGCACTTTTTCAGGTGCCTTTCAGCCATTTGTAGTTAGGGTTCATTTTTTTCAGATTTTCCATTTCCACTTTGCTTCACTTTGTGCCTTCTTTATTGCTTCTATTTCTATTTTTTTCTTCTTTATTTATTTTGTATTTATCAAAAAAACAGTAAAATGAATTCAAAATGCTGAAAAGTTAATAATAACGATAAAGAGGATAAGAATCATAAGCATGGCTTATCAAGGGTGATAATGCAAACGCACATATATTTGCTTTGTGTTCAGCTTTCCTTCTGAATTTTTTTTTCCATCCCTGAATATCCTTATTCAAGGTCCCTTCCCCCTCCCACCACATCAGGTCATTTTTCTTCTCCACAACTCCCCATCCCCTCCCTGGGCAGGAAGCAGACAGTCCTATGGACCCACTGACCCGATAATGTTTGGATCAGTCTCCACTCCTGGCCAAAACCAGTTTTGTCCATACTCCCACAAGAGTGAGTCAGGTGTTCCTACAGTTGGAGTGGGGTCTGAAGGGTCAGTCCAGGGTGTTACTGATCCCAAGCTGTTCAGTGGTTGTGGTTTGCCGCTTGGGCATGCTTGGCTTTTTTTCTTGTTTGTTTGTTTAGAGACCACTAATGAGTGAGTACATCCCCTGCTTATCTTTCTGAGATCGTGATACCTCACTCAGGAGGATACTCTCCAAATACATCCATTTGCCTGTGGATTTTAGAATATCATTTTTTCTTAATGCTGAGTAGTATTCCATTCTGTAGATGTATCACAGTTTGTTAATCCATTCTTCAGTTGAGGGACATCTAGGTTGTTTCCAGGATCTTGCTATTAAAAATAATGCAGCTATGAACATAGTTGAGCTAATACCTTTGGGGTGTGAATGTGCCTCTTTAGGGTATACACCCAGAAGTGATATTGCTGGGTCCTTGGGGAGATTGATTCTCAATTTTCTGAGAAACCACCATATTGCATTCCAAAGTGGCTGAACAAGCTTACACTCCCACCAACAATGGAGGAATGTTCCCCTTGTTCCACATCCTCTCCAACATAGGTTGTCATCTGTGCCTTTTATCTTAGCCAATCTAACAGGTGTTAGGTGGTATCTCAAAGTTGTTTTGATTTGCATTTCTCTGCTGGCTAAGGATGAAGAGCACTTTTTCAGGTGCCTTTCAGCCATTCGTAGTTCCTCTACTGAGAATTCCCTTTTTAGATATGTACCCCATTTTTTGATAGGGTTATTCAAGGTTTTGGGCTCTAAGTTATTGAGCTCTTTATATACCTTAGAGATCAGTCCTCAATCACTTGTAGGGCTGGTAAAAATCTTTTCCCATTCTGTAGGCTGGCGTTTTGTCTTATTGACAGTGTACTTGACTTTGCAGAAGCTTCCCAGCTTCAGGAGATCCCACTTATTGATTGTTGGTCTTAGTGTCTGTGCCACTGGTGTTATATTTAGGAAGTGGTCGCCTGTGCCAATTTGTAGAAGTGTATTTCCCACTTTCTTTTCTATGAAGTTCAAAGTGGTTGGGTTTAAGTTGAGGTCTTTGATCCACTTGGATTTGAGTTTTGTGCACAGTAATAAGTTTGGATATATTTGCATTTTTCTATACACTACCATCCAGTTATGACACTACCATTTGCTGAAGACTCTATCTTTTTTCCATTGAATATTATTAGCCTCTTTGTCAAGAATCAGGTGTTCATAGTTGTGTAGGATAATGTCAGGGTCTTCAATTTGATTCCATTGATCCACAAGTCTGTTTTTATGCCAGTACCAGGCTGTTTTTAATTGCTGTAGCTCTATAGTATAGCTTGAAGTCAGGAATGGTGATACCTTCTGAGGTTCTTTTGTTGAGTAAAATTGCTTTGGCAATCCTGGCTTTCCTGTTATTCCAAATGAAATTGAGTATTGTTCTTTCAAGGTCCAAAAAATATTGTGCTGGGATTTTGATGGGCAGTGCATTGAATCTGTAGATTGCCTTTGGTAGAATGGCCATTTTTACTATGTTGATCCTACTGATCCAGGAACATGGGAGAGCTTTCCATTTTCTGATATCCTCTTCAATTTCTTTCTTTAATGATTTAAAATTTTTGTCAAATAGGTCTGTTACTTCTTTGGTTATAGTTACTCCAAGGTATTTAATTTTATTTGCAGCTAATATGAAGGGTAATGTTTCCCTTATTTCATTTTCAGCTCTTCTATCTTTAGTGTATAGAAGGGCTACTGATTTCTTTGAGTTTATCTTGTAACCTGCTACATTACTGAAGGTGTTTATCAGCTGTAGCAGTTCCTTGGAAGAATTTTGTGGCTCACTTATGTATACAATCATATCATCTGCAAATAGAGATAGCTTCACTTCTTCTTTTCCAATTTGTATGCCCTTAATCTCTTTTCGTTCCCTTATTGCTTTAGCTATAACTTCGAGAACTATATTGAATAGATAAGGGGAGAGAGGACATCCTTATCTAGTTCCTGACTTTAGTGGAATTGCTTTGAGTTTTTCCCCATTAAGTTTGATACTGGCTGTCGGCTTCTTGTAAATCACCTTAATTATATTTAGGTATTCTCCCTTTATTCCTGATCTCTCCAGGGCTTTAATCATAAAGGAGTATTGGTTTTTGTCAAAGGCTTTTTCCGCATCTAAGGATATGATCATGTGGTTTTGTTCCTTTAGTTTGTTTATATGATGGATAACATTTACAGCTTTTCGTATGTTAAACCAGCCCTGCATTTCTGGGATGAAGCCTACTTGGTCATGGTGGATGATATCTTTTATGCATTGTTGTATACGGTTTGCCAAAATTTTGTTGAGAATTTTCGCATCAATATTCATGAGGGAAATTGGTCTGTAATTCTCCTTCTTTGTTGTGTCTTTGAGTGTCTTTGAGGGTATTAGGGTGATTGTGGCCTCATAAAAGGAATTTGGCAATATTCCTTCAGTTTCTACTGTGTGAAATAGTTTGAGGAGTAATGGTAGTAATTCTTCTTTGAATGTCTGGTAGAATTCAGCACTAAAACCATCTGGACCAGGGCTTTTATTTTTGGGGAGGTTTTTAATGACAGCTTCAATTTCCTTAAGGGTTATAGGCCTGTTTAGGTAATTGATCTGATCTTCATTTAATTTTGGTAGATGGTACCTGTCCAGAAAGCTGTCCATTTCTTCTAGGTTTTCCATTTTTGTGGAATACAGATTTTCAAAATACGATCTGATAATTCTCTGTATTTCCTGGGGGTCTATTGTTATGTCCCGCTTTTCATTTCTGATTTTGTTGATTTGGGCACTCTCTCTCTCTCTGTTTTTGGATTAGTTTGGCTAAGGGCTTATCTATCTTGTTAACTTTCTCAAAGAACCAACTCTTAGATTCGTTGATTCTTTGTATTATTCTTTTTGTGTCAAATGTATTGATTTCAGCTCTAAGTTTGATTATTTCCTGCCATCTACTCCTTCTAGGTGAGTTTGCTTCTAATTGTTCTAAGGCTTTCAGCTGCGCTGTTAGGTCTTTAGTGTGGGATTTCTCTAGGTTTTTCATATAGGCATGTAGCGCTATGAATTTTCCTCTTAAGACTGCTTTCATTGTGTCCCACAAGTTTGGATACGTTGTGGATTCATTTTCATTAAATTCTAGGAAGACTTTGATTTCTTTTTTAATTTCTTCCTTGACCCAGAGATGGTTCAGCTGAATGATGCTTAGTTTCCATGAGTTGGTAGGCTTTCTTTGGGTTTTGATGTTGTTGAACTCTAACTTTAGGCCCTGGTGGTCCGATATGTTACAAGGGATTATTTCCATTTTTTTGTACCTGTTGATATTTGCTTTAAGACCAGTTATGTGGTCAATTTTGGAGAAAGTTCCATGAAGAACCTAGAAATAAGTATATTCCTTTGCCTTTGGGTGGAAGGTTCTGTAGATATCTATGAAATCCATTTGCATCATAACCTCTTTTAGACTCCTTATTTCTCTGTTGAGACTCTGTCTGGTTGATCTATCCAGGGTTGAAAGTGGGGTATTGAAGTCTCCCACTATTAGGGTATAAGAATTGATGTGGGATTCAAGCTTTAGCAGTGTTTCTTTTACATAAGTAGGTGCCCTTATATTAGGGGCATAAATATTTAAGATTGAAATCTCCTCTTGACCAATTTTTCCTGTGATGAATAAGTAGTGACCATCTTGGTCCCTTTTAATTGCTTTTAGCTTAAAGTCTACTTTGTTAGATATTAGGATTGCAACCCCTGCTTGTTTCTTAGGATCGTTTGCCTGGAAAATCTTTTCCCAACCCTTTATTCTAAGCCTGTGTCTGTCTTTTTGGTTGAGGTGTGTTTCTTGTAGGCAACAGAAGAATGGCTTCTGTTGTTGTATCCATATGTTAGTGTGTTTCGTTTTATAGGAGAGTTGAGACCATTGATATTAAGGGAAATTCGTGACCATTGATTCATATTTCCTGCCATTTTTGGTGGCAACTTGTTTGTATTTCCTTTCTCTAGGGTATTCTTCTGATATTTCTATTTTTAATTCCTATTTTTTTTTAACCTGTTGGCTTTATTTTTCTTGGGTTTCTTTGTTTTCTTTCAGGGATTTGTTAATCTCTTCCAATTTTTTTGTTTGTATTTTCTTCTATTTCTTTAAGGGAATTTTTAAAATCCTCTTTTAAGACTTCTATAATCTTCATGAGGTAGTTTTTAAGTTTGTTTTCTTCTGTTTCCTTTTCATTGCTATGTTCAGGTCTTGGTATTGTACAACCACCATCTTCTTCTGGTGGTGTCTTACTGTTCTTTATATTGCTCTATGTATTCTTGCACTGGCATCTGCCCATTGCTTTCTTGGTTCCTCTTAGTCAGTTCTTAGTCAGCACTGAGTCAGTTGTGGGTCCAGGAGATTTCCCCAGCTGCTACAGGGTTCAGTCTTAGTTAGCTCTTAGTTGACTCTTAGCTCTCAGTCAGCTCTCTTAGTCTGTTCTGGACTTGGGCACTGTGAGATCTCCAGATGTTTGTATGTGATGACTCAGTTTGCTTTTAAAGCAGAGTTTGGCTGTGAAATGTCCTTCTTGCTGTGTGTTGCTGGGAATTGCTGGTGGAGGGTCTCCCAGTCTCCTAGCTTTGTTTGGTTTAGGGCAGGGCTTGGTGTGAGTATGGATCCAGGACTGTGTTCCTGGCTTTTGAGAGAAAGTCTCTGGTTGGCCTAGTGGTTATAGTGCTGCATATCCCATTTTTTTTTTACTTTAAAAACCAAAACAAATACATATCATATTATTTCATAAAACTTAGAAAAGTAAAGCAAGCCTTTAAAAGTTAAAATGCCAGTGAAACCCTGATATTAACCATAGTATTTCTTTTTCCTTTTTAAAAATTTATTCATATATATTTATTTGGAGTTTTTATATCATGTACCCCATCAAACTCAGATATCAGACCTCTCAGTATCATGCCCATTCTTATAATCTCCCCATTTACAAAACTGCCCACTCATGATGCTCATTTGCTTACTGGAGCATAATTCAACTCCCTATGGCCAGACCCTTAAAGAAAACAAGCCTTTCCTTTCCCACCACTGTACCAGAAGCCATCAATGCAGAAGTGAGGCACTGAGTCATTTAGCTATGTTCTGGTCTTGAGCTCTTGTGTACAATGACATCTCTCTCTTTTTATATTATTTTAAATTCCACTAATAAGTGAATATATCCCCTGCTTCTCTTTCTGGGATTGTAATACCTCACCCTGGAGGATATTCTTCATATCCATCCATTTGCCTGGATATTTTAAAGTATCATTTTTTCTTACTGCTGAGTAGTACTCCATTGTGTAGATATACCACAACTTGTAATTCATTCCTCAGTTGAGGGGCATCTAGGTTGTTTCCAGGTTCTTGCTATAATGAATAACGCTGCTATGAACAGAGTTGAGCTAATACTTTTGTGGGGTGAATGTGCATCTTTAGGGTATATGTCTAAGAGTGCTATTGGGGAATCCTTGGGGAGATTGATTCTCTGTTTTCTGAGAAACCGCCGTACTGCATTCCAAATTGGTTGAACAAGTTTACACTCCCACCAACAATGGAGGATTGTTTCCCTTGCTCCACATCCTCTCCAGTATAGGCTGTCATCTGTGTTTTTAATCTTAATCTTTAATCTTGGCCATTCTGACAGGTGTTTTGATTTGTATTTCTCTGATGGCTAAAGATGTTGAGAACTTTTTCATGTGTCTTTCAGCCATTTGTAATTCTTCTGATGAGAATTTTCTTTTTAATTCTGAACCCCATTTTTAATTGGGTTTTGGGCTCTAGTTTTTTGAGTTCCCTATATATTTTAGAGTTCAATCCTCTGTCACTCATAGGGTTAGTAAAAATCTTTTCCCATTCTATAGGCTATCGCTTTGCCTTATTGACTGTGTGCTTGACCTTACAGAAGCTTCTCAGTTTCAGCAGGTCCCACTTATTGATTGTTTTTCTTAGTGTCTGTGCTACTGGTGTTATATTTAGGAAGTGGTCACCAGTGCCAGTGAGTTAAAGGGTATTTCCCACTTTCCTTTCTATCAAGTTCAGTGTAGATGGGTTTATGTTGAGGTCTTTGATCCACTTGGATTTGAGTTTTGTGCAAAGTGATAGGTTTGGATCTATTTTCATTTTTCTACACTCTGCCATCCAGGTATGCCAACACCATTTGTTGAAGATACTATCTTTCTTCCATTGAATATATTTATCTTCTTTGTCAAAATCAAGTGTTCGTAGGTGTGTGGGTTAATGTCTGAGTCTTCAATTTGATTTCATTGATCCCCAAGTATGTTTTTATGCCATTACTAAGCTGTTTTTATTACTGTGGCTCTATAGTATAATTTGAAGCCAGGGATGGTAATGCCTCCTGAGGTTCTTTTGTTGAGCAAAATTGTTTTGGCAATCCTGGCTTTCCTATTATTCCAAATAATATTGAGCATTGTTCTTTCAAGGTCTGTTAAAAAATTGTGTAGGGATTTTGTTGGGAATTGCATTAAATCTATAGATTGCTTTTGGTAAGATTGTTATTTTTACTCTGTTGGTCCTACCTATCCAGTAGCATGGGAGATCTTTCCATTTTCTGATATCCTCTTCAATTTCTTTCTTCAGAAATTTAAAATTTTTGTCAAACATATCTGATACTTCTTTGGTTATAGTCCATTTTTTATATCCAGTAAAAATGTGAATTTTATTTAAGGAATATTAGAAAAAGGAAAAAGTAACATGAGAGTTACAATGCAAAATACAAAAAAAATACTTTAAATGAAATAAGAGTACGTCAAATACCAAAAATTCTACCAACTGTCACAAAATATTACTGAAACATAAAGAGTTCAATTAATGATCTTTGTCATGACCAATATCGTGAGTAGGAAATTGAATTATTCTGCAAATAGATAGCAGTCTCAGACATGACATGATTTTAATGGTGGGGGTTACAGTAGCAGGATGATTGTGAAATACATGTAAAAAAATCTCAAGATTTTAAATAGCAAAAAGGTATACTTGAAAGAGAGAAAGGAAGTAAGAAACACATACTTCAAGATTCAGCATTATTTTTAATAAAAGACAGAAAAGTATCCATAGTGATCACCTATCTCAACCAACAACAAGCAGCAATAACAAAACCTACCAGAGCAGTAGATACACTGAGGAAATGACCATTTCATCAAATAGTACTGCTACTGAGATACTGAGCTGTCTGGATGACCATTAGTAAAAAGGGAACCTCAACCTGCTGGGTCTTCAGAAGCACTGAATCTAAAGTAAATCATAAAATTATAAATGAAAACTCAAGCTGTGAGTTTCTGTTTTAAATTAGCAGTAAAGCTATTGCATATGATGGAAAGAGTTTCTTGGTGTGGATACACTGAGAAAACTACACCCCTCCCAAAGATGAATAAACATTCATTAAACACCACAGTGTTTTGAATTGGGTCCACCAGTAGCACACAAAAAAAATGAAAACTCGTGCCACAAATCGATAGAAAATATTCATGATATGTCTGACAAATGAACTTCACTAAATTAGAGGTTCTGAAACATTTTGTCTTTAAAACCTGTTTATAATCTAAAAATTACTGAGGACAGGAGGCCCTGCTGAGTGGAGGAGCAGTTGCTTAGCTTCCACAAGGCCCTAAGTGATCCACAACAGAGAAGGGGAGGGGAGGAGAGGGGGGAGAAGGGAAGGGAGGGAGGGAGAAAAGGAGGGAGAGAGGAAGGAAGAAGGGGGAAGAACAAAGATAGACAGACAGACGGACACACAGAGAGACAGAAACAGACAGATACAGACAGAGAGAAGAAGAGAAACAGGCTGAGGCATAAAGATATTTTCTTCATGTTTTTGCTTTCAACATTTTATAAGTTTAAAAATGAAAATAATATTTACAAATGTTTAGAGTAGTTTACAAAAATTTACAATATAGTAGTTTCATTTTTCTAAACCGGATGAATTTACTAAGAACTGGACATGTATACCTTTTTTAAAAATGTTCTAATCAATTTCTAGCTTCAAAAATGGCCATTCTTTTTGCAGATTTGTGTCTACATTTTATCCATTGTGGCATGTTTGTGATGCAGAAAGTGGAAAATTAGCTTTATACATATCTGAATAATCCCAGTTGTTTTAGGAAAGTGCTACAATTGTGAGGCTGAGAAATGAAGATCAGGGCAGAGACTTGGTGTCTGATGAAGCATATCTTTTACAGTGAATTCCTGCAGCAAAGGGAAAATTCCCAACTCTGAGGATCTTCTTTATGAGAACACTGACTCCTAGACAGAGGGTTCTACCACCTTGATCTTATCACTTCCTGGAGCTCCCCACCCCCTAATATTATCACCTTGGGAATTAGAATTTTAACATATGATTTTGAAGGGACACAAATCTTGACTCCATTGCACAAAAATATGTAGCTACAAATGGGGGTGGGGGAGCTGTTCACAACCTTTTAGGCAATAATGGATATAGGTTGATGCTATGGTAAACCTTGAAAGGATGTCATTTCTTAAATGTTACCTGATCATGAGCCTTAAATCATATCCATGAACATAATATACATAGAAATCCTCTCTTTTATATTAAATTGGTCATGCATGGGGTTTTAGCATAACACATGCACACACACACACACAATTATTATGCAAGGAAATTCTAAATAGAAGAGCCAAGCAATGTCAACATACAACAAAGCTGATGTGAGTAAATGGGGCAGTTCATTTGGAGAAAAACTTTTATGTCTTCAGGTCCCTGAGAACACCTTCTATACATCAAAAAGGGACATGGAAATGATGGGAAGATCCACGTCACTTTCTCAAAAATTGGCAGACAAAAATTATATTGTTCAAATACAGTGGAAATATGAACAAGGAAAATTTTATGTTATACTAAATATAATAGGAAAAATAATAGAAATTGAAAGACCAGAGTGAAAAATAAAAAAAAAAAATTCTAAGCCTAATACCAGAGAATATGAAATCCTACCAACATACTTATAAAATTAAATGCTTGAGGTGTGATTTGCTGGTCTGCAATAGAAATGTCATAAGCTACAAAAGGTCAGAAACCATGAAGGTGACACTTCTAAAATTTACAGTCAATTTACAGGTGGGAACAGCTCTCATGAACCTCACACTTACAAGTTTAAAATACTGGCTTTAAGAATGCTAAGTGTATTCAGAAGTAAGTAGAAGACAAAGTAATAAGCAAATGACATTAGTTTTAACGTAAATCATTTTCACAAGATGATTTGGAATGCATTTCTGGGCTCTTGCTAAGTAAGATTTATCTGCCCTCTTTTCTATTTTTGAAATAACTATCCTTAAAAATTTAGAAATTGCACACAAGGCAACATGTGCCAACTCTCACAGTGGTTGATGACAGAGGCTTAAAGGAACAAAAGGGACACATTTTAGAGACAGAATCTTTATGTGTTTCCCAGAATAGCATGGAATTTATTATCATTCTCCTGCCTCAGCATTTCGTGTGCTAAGATTACAGGTATGGACAATATCTGGCTACATGACTAGAGACATTTTATATTTAAGACAGCATCTCAAGTATCCCAGACTAATTTTAAATTCACTTTGCAGACAAAGATGACCTTGAACTTCTGATTCCCCTTCCTCAAACTCTTGAAAGCTGTACACCACCACAGGGTATATGTAATGTGGAGATCAAAACCAGGACTTTGTATGTATGCTAGGCAAGTACTTTGTTGATTGAGCTATATCTCATTCCCTACAGGGGACTTTTTAATTGATCACATTGAAGAGTCAATTGAGACAATTCAGTTTATAAGTGCACCAGTTTAAGTTCTGTGAATGATGCCTTGTCATCACAGCTTCAGCTGTCTTTTGCCTTCAGTAGGAACATATCTGTTATCCAGAATGAAGTATATTCACTGGCACTTGGTGCCCATGTCCTTGTATTCCTCCTTGGATTGGTTCTTAGGCTCTCTTGGGCTTTTTAGCATTATCTCAACTGTCTAAATATCTGTTCTCATAGATATTATTTTCTTAGATGAGACACCTGAAATTACAGTCATTGAAAATCATGAGGTTGGGTATTCTGGGACAGACCTCCAATCTGGTAGAGTTCTATTGAAGTGCCAATCAAAATTCCAGGCAGCAGGGAAAGGAGGCTTCCCAGGGGCATCCTGATTCTGAAATGTAAATTATGGTTTGCCTTGACTTAGCCTGCAATCTCTAAGATGTCCTCTTCCTTTGGTTCAAAGAAAACATTCTCAGTACAGCTGGGAATGCTTTTTATAATTAAGGGACAAATCTGCATGCAATGAAAGCTAGAGCTAAACTCGGTGGATTTGTGCATTTTATTGCAGCATCTTGAGAAAGTGTGCCTGACCGCAATCTGATAGACCTAGAACAAGGTCACCCTTCACTGTGCATCCACATCCATACTTGTAAGACTGGTGAGTTAGTGTACTTGTATGTATCTCGCATAATAGACAGACATTTGATAAATAAAAAGAAACAAGAATCTTTGTATTTGGAGTTGTCGTTGTTTTCCTCTGAGAAATTCCCCAAATAAAGAAGTATTGTTTTTTAAAGAGAAATCAAGGTTAGGTACACTCACTGATACCTTATCCCTTGTACATAAACACTGATTTACTCTTTGTGCGACTTTTGTATCTTTTCCAATAATAGTGGATTAAATTATTGGCTCTGGTTCCTCAGCATCCCCTACCGAAAATTCTTTGTCATTGTATCAGTTACTTTTCTATTGCTGTGACAAAATACCCAACAAAATTAAAGAAGGAAGAATTTCTTTTGACTCACAATTAATGGGGGTATTGCCCTTCATGGTGGAAAAGTCATGTCAATAGGGTCTTGAGCAGCTGATCTCATTGCATCCACAGTCAGAAAGCAGATGAAGATGAATGCTAGTGTACAGTTTGCTTCCTTTATTTCATTGGGTCAAGGACCTCAACCCATGGAATGATGCCCCTCACAGTTAAGGTGGATCATCCCCCCTCAATTGACTTCATCTAGAACTTGTATCACAGACAGAAGTTTGTTGCCATGGTAATTTTAGGTCACGTCTGGTTGTCAATCAATACTAAACATAACTTTGAAGTTTCTTTCAATGAATATATCTTAAAGGCTTGATGGAATGTTTGAAGAGCTAATGCAAGGTCACAAAATGACACACTGGAAAAGCATTAAATAATAAGCTCTTAGCTTATTGAACAGCTTTGTTGGAGTAGTTCTGTGAAACAACATGAAGAGGTGAGTCACATTTGCTGATTTCTGTGAGTGCTGATTCTCACTATGGCCTATTTCAAGCTATCCATGAAACACCAGTGAACATAGAGTGTGCAAGAGATGTCCAATTCTACACCATGCCATGGTCCCTTCATGCAAACATACTATGTAAGTAGCCTTAAGAACACAGGTAAAGAACATATACACAATAACCAGAAAGTACCAAATTTTGTATTTTTACTGGTTTGAATTTTCATGTAACATATTTATATGCACATTTATGTAATTTAAAATTTTAATAGTGGCTAGATTTGACAGCCATCTCAGTGAGACAGAAAATTTAGCAAGCAACTTATGAATGTAAGTTTAAGTACAAGGGGCTTATTCTACTTAAATGTTCTGCTCACCCTGACCACACACACCTGTGTATCTGCCACCACCATTAGAAGAGCATGCCCCAGCTAGTACATAGGTTCAAGGAAAAAGACACTCACAAGACAGCAGTGTGAAACAGAATTCCACTCAAGTATCCTGTTTCCATTGCAGACTCACAGCTGAAGCAGGGGCATGGGAGGGAGGGAGACCTATTCTAAAATACAACCTGCCATGTGGCATTATTGTAGTAACAGATACCACTACTTTCAGACAAACCAAACCATTGTCACAGTGCCCTGATTACTACAAGAGCCATTAGTATATTTAGCATTATTGTTCACAATTTTTAAAAAATTTGTGGTGTTTAAAGGCATTTGTTAGATCATCTGGATAGTTATTTTATTAACAGATATTACATAATACTTTTAATCTCTATGCTTGATATTATTTCTGGCTGTTTTGATGCCCATTAAATAGCCATGGCCTCAACAAATTGTTACTTTATCAGTCAGAAGGATTGTTTTTCAAATGCTACATACTCTACCAATTAAGGTGTACCAATGCCCAAGGAGGACATATTTCAATGCCACCATTATCCAAAACTTGCCAGGTCCATGGTAATATTAAGTGTATCTTAACAGTGCATTTATATTTGAAATTATAATATCCAATAAAGGGTATTACAAAGAATGAAAATTTGTATTTTGAGATATTTAATAAAATGATGCATTGGTTCAAAGTTCAAAACAAGACACTGAAACAGAGCCAATTCTAATAATCTGTTGCAATTTCCTACTGAACTGATAGAATGACCTTAGTTGGATGATGATCTATTTATGATAATTCAGAGACTGGACTCAGTGACATCATGGTGTAAGATGCTACACAAATTTCAGAAGCAAAACTGTGATGTATTGAAATGAATTTTCTAGTCATATCATAAGCAAGTAAATGTATTTTAGGAACACATTAGAACTTTAATTTTGCACTGTGCCTATACTTTGCCAGTAGCTCTCCTTTGTGACAGTTTTCCTGGGGAAAGCTGAACATATGTCTATTCACTCAGGAAGAGAAGAGATGACAGACTGAAGTACAGAAAACTACACAAGCTGACTTAGTGAAGCAGTGAGTTTAATGGACTTCCTTATACGAGCATGGCTGAGGGTCTACTTGGATAAAGATTCGAAGATGGTTGAATCACTGAAAGCCCACCCCAGCATGAGTGATGACGCATGAAAGCTGGAACCCTGAGGCTCTTTGCATGACTTGGCACAGTTTGACTGTTTGGAAGTTGTCTTTAGCAGCCTATTATGCCTTTATAAGCTTGGAGAGAGAGGGGTTTTCTTAGGTAAGTTTCTATAGCTGAAATAATATAGCATGAACAAAAGCAACTTGGGGAAGAAAGAGTTTATTTAGCTTACAGTTTAACATCACAATCTGTCCCTGGGGGAAGCAGGGCAGGAACCTAGAAGCAGGAGCTGATGCAGAGGCTATGCAGAAGTGCTGCTTACTGACTTGCTCCTCATAACTTGTTAAGTTTGCTCTCTTACCCCAGGTGGCACCCAAGTGTGGTACCCTGCCTTATGGTGGGCTCATCCACATCAATCATTAATTAAGATGCCGCACAAGCTTGCCTATAAGCTAATCAAATGGAATTATTTTCTCAGGTACCTCTAGATTATGTAAAGTTAACAACAACAAAAGCAGGACAAGGAGCCTTCTAAATTTAGTAAATTTTATAGACTTCCTGAGACTTGAGTTAATTTTTAGATTCTTACTGGAATCCATTCAGGATGCCATATAAGCTTCCACCTGCCACTTTTCCATTTCTGTGATAATATCCTACTAAAGTGTTACTCAGATCAGGCTATGTCTCCACTTAGAACCCTCAAAGGATTCCTGTCTTTTACAGAAAAATGGGTCAGTTCCTACTAAGGACCCCAAATTTAGCAAGATTTCTTCTTACCTCCCTGCTCCCTGTTTTCTTCTTTCTCTCTGCATCCATCTCTCATTAGTCTTTGAATTCACTAGGGTAAGTGTCACTATCCATACACATTGTGTCTCCACAGTGCTTTTCAAAGCCTGAGGTAGAAATGCTTTTTGTCTTTTCTATTCCTTCTGTTGTGTTTGCTCCTTATAGATATTCATACAGTTTACACCTTCAGTAGAGATGTCTCTTCCAAAAGGCTTTCATTAATCACTCTACTTAAAATTAAAAATCACGTCATGAACTTTATTAATATCTGACACACTACACACAATATTGTAGTAATTAAATTACTTATAATCTGCTTCCTACAGCAAAAATCTAATCCCTCTGTGGTAAGATACTGGACCCTATTCTGTTCACTGACTTTTCAGCACCAAGGACAGTGGGCACACATCCTACAATAGTGATAATTTCAAGCCAACTGTAGGTGACATTGTGTACAACTGAAGAAAAACTTGAAACTTAAGACACAGGCACATTTTAAATGTTCTAAGTAGAACTGTTACAGAAATGACTTTTTCTTCAAAAAGATTTAGAAATTTTGGGCTTAACATTATAAAGTAGCAAATTTTACATTCCTTTAGATCTCTTTCCATGTAAATTCTCAAGAGAGAAAAATCAATAAGGTGACAGATGAAAATGTTGTGATGAAAGCTCCCATACTTGGGTGGTTCTTATGTTCACATTTGAGAAGGACAGGAATCCTGGAGCCTTCATGAACAAACAGGAACGCTGTGTCTCTGCTCCACCCACTTCATCCAGGCTTTCTCACTACACTTTAGGTCCTTATGGTTTTTCTTAAGGGTCTGTCCTTCAAATAAGTTGTTGTTTACCGTGTTCACCTGTCACTCATGCTCAAATCACATCCAATTCCAATTTTCCTAGAACAATGTAAACTGGGCATGATGGTGTACACCTATATCCACACCACTCAGGAGACAAAGGGGGAAGGATCTGAAGTCTAAGCTACTGAGTGAATTCATGGCCAGTGTGAGATACATGAGAACCTCTCTCAAAACAAAACATAAAAACAAATAAGCAAAAACCACTCAGATTATTCTTCTCATAATAATTCAGGCATTTTCTTTTTCCCCTTCTATCCTGAAATTGTACTTTCATCATAATATACTACTTTATTTTTTGTTTTTGAACATTTGATATAAAATACATATATGTATATCTCACAAAATATATATCATATATATTAAATTATCTGTTAATATCCAACATCCATAAAGAAAAGGCAGATATTCATTTTGAAAACCCCAAAACATGTATGTGGCCATGAATCCTGAATTTCTGTGAGACTGAAAATAAATATTCCAGAGTAATATAATTGTATCTGTTAAAGTCATGTTATTTAATTTTTCTGGAAGATTGTGTGTGTGTGTGTGTGTGTGTGTGTGTGTGTGTGTGTGCTTTATCACAGAGATTTGTTTCAAATGTGAAATTGAAATACAATAGAAGTCAGCTTGGGAACATGGAGAACTAATCTTAACTATCAATCTCAATTCAGTAAATACCCATTCAGCTTTCTTGGTCTTATTCTGTACTAGCAATGTAAAACTAGTTGAAAGTGTGGAATTACAGAGAAAACATAACTAACATAATATTAAAATTTACATAATTTCCTAGGATGGAGTCACAATGAAACTAGACCAGACAGAAAGTTGCAGTACAGCACAACCCGAATGAGACAGAAATACATCTAAGCCATAGAGATGGACTCCTGAAAACTCTGTGAACAAAGTAAGGCTGAGGACATGGTGAGTGCTAAGAAGTAAATGAAAAGTTCCAAGTTTCATTTGAAAAGACTCATGTTGTCAGAAATGCCAAGAATGCATTGAATGGACCAATATAGGAGGTGGGTGAATGTAGTATGGGACTACTGAAACTTAACTTCCAGTCAAGAGAAGGAGCTTCAGGGGCATCAGCATGAACTACAGAGAGGAGATGGTATGACCTAATGAACTTTGCAATAACCAAAATAAAATAAATATACTGATAAGAGAGACTCACAGTGAGATGCAGGGTACAGGACTGTTAGCTGGAGTCACAGGTCAGCAGAGCTTTTAGTAGTGAATTCTTCCAGAATTAGTCCCAACAGTGCCCGTTCATCAATCTGTGGTCATAACAAAGCATTTTTCTTTTCTTGTGCATATGATCAGGAGATATTGTGATATATGTGTATATATTTATATACAAACACACATATATGCTTAGACTAGGGGCTGGAAATGGAGCTCAGTGTGTAAATCATCAAGTATACATTGTCAGCCTCCATGTGAAAGCTAGCTCTGGAAGCTTGCATATGTAATATTCATTCTGGTGATGAGTGATGAGCTCCAGGTTTGGTGAGATATTTTATTTAAATATATATATGTTTATATAATTTAATGTATAAAATATAATATATACATATATATATTAGAAATAATTGAAGTCTATTCCTGGCTGGACATAGCATATTCCTGGTATGTTCATGTGTGCTGTTATGTGATACTATTCTAGGTAGACTCAAATAAATGTCTATTGACCCCCATGTGAGGAACTGATGATAGACCAAAGTAAAATACTACTAAAGTCAAACTGATAAATCAATGAGTTTTATTAGTGTTATTTACAGGAATACAGAAAAGGGATTCCTGATAGGCACTGCACAGTGTTCAGGCAGCTCAACAGGTTTAAAGAATTCTTTCTTTGTGGCTCAGCTGATTAGTCCCTTCCAGGCATCTGAGCTGGTCTCTACTTCGTCCATATGGCTTAGCCTGTCTGAGATTTCCTTTGTAGACTGGCCTGTTTAAGAATGACTCTCAGTCTTTAATGTTTGTATACTCTTGAGTGGGGAGCAGCGTATCTATTCTACTTCAAAAACTTACTGAACCTATTTTTTTTCACCTGTTTGCCTCTTGTCTTAATGAGCTTCTCTGTAAAATGGAGTATTTTGCTTCCTCTAGAACATTTTATAGTTTTACCTCTTAGTAAACACCAGTCCTAAATTACTCTGTTGTTTCATTTCCTTTTTACATCTTCTGTCTTCAGATGGAAGGTTTGAATCTTGGAAGAAACTGATGTACAGCACTCTGCTCCTTCTGGCTCATACACCCCTCCCTTCTCCAATGTGATTCAGAGAAAGGAACTAAGAAGGCTGACTGTGGTCCTTACAGCTCTGGTAGAGTACTGAAACATTGTATCTTTTATTAAAAATCTTCTTCCTCTAATCCTAGAGCATAGCTGTCAGTGAGGTGAATCTTAGTGGCATTTCATTTGCTATAAAATGCTAGTGGGGAAAAGGCAGAGAATGAGAAATGAGGAAACATTTCACGTGAACCCTAGCATCAGTAAGAGCATATAGCCATCAATGCAAATGTTGGGAAGTACCTCATCCAGTACATCACACTCATGTACTGAAGCGATAGCTGTTAGATTTTGACTAGTACCTAGAACTTCCTTGGCCACAGGTTTGTCTGAGCTCTCAGCTCCAGTTGTGAATTTACCCCTGTGCATCAGGCCTTCAGTCTGATCACAAAACTGATTTTATCCACAAGCACTCGTGCCACTGTGACACTAAATGACCCATCTTTCCTGCACTTCTATCATGAATGAAGAATCTATAGCCGAACAGGACTTTGGCCCACATCAGCCACTTCAGTAGACTGCCCTGAGACTACATGAGCTGGACTGCAGGGAGGATACCTTCCCAGCTCATTCTTCATCTTATTTGCCTAAGTCCTATAACCAAAGTATGCCTTGTCTTTAGCACTAGGGTCTTACCATCAGTTTTGGAAAGCATCTAGCATCAATGACAACATCCTTTATTGTTCTAGGGGGTCTCTAGAACATTTCTGTCCAACAATTTTTGAGGAGGTAGTCTACTGCTAAAACTGGGATTTCAAAACTTTAGTTTTGGAAAAACTAAAGGGAGCACCTCTTTTAGTTTTATAGGACCAACCACTTTACTCTATGACATTTGCAAGATGAGACTGTGGTAGAATTTTTCTCGGTTTGTGTGGTTATCTGTGGGATAATGCTCTGCACACTGTAAAGATTTTGTTTACCTGTATTGATTTAGAGACAGGAAATATAAGTGGGGCTACAAGATGAGGAAAATTCTGGGAAGAGGAAATGTAGAGTAGGATACACTAGCCAGATGCAGAGGAAGATAAGAATGCTGCAGGAAAGCAAAGGTGTCAAGCATGTGGCTAAATATAAATAGAATCAGGGGTTAATTTAAATGTAAGAGCTAGATAGTAATATACCTGAACTAATAGCCCAGCAGGTGCTATACTATACTCTGAGTAATGATTTTATAAGCAGCTATAGGACTGTGGGTAGGAAAGATTTGTTTAGACCTCAGGCCCATGAGGGACAGAAAAACTTCTAACTACAGGTATTACCCATGCAATTTGAACGTACACATTGTAATCACTTTCTGTAGGATGATGAGTGATGCATAGGGAGAGGCCAGCACTTAGAAGGGCTCCAAATACACCAACTTCGCTCATATGCACCAGAACTACTTCCTTGCCTTTAGCAAAGGCCTGGCTCTGCATCTCTTGATGAATGTATGGGAATGAATTCCTTTGCAGGAAGGAGCAATGATTTGAGTCTGAGGAGATGGAGCAGGGTGTCTCAGGCATGCTAGGGAAGTTGGGCCAAAGAATTTTTAGGTTTTCAGAAATATGATGACTTCGAGAAGACTGTTATTTTCTATGACACCATAGTTCCCACAATCTCTGTATCTAAGAAAAATAAAGTCATCTAGATCTGGGTTCCTATCCATTACCAGAGAACCAGAGAAAGGGATTGGCTTTGGATACTGGATAGGGCAGGACAACACTCCCCTGTCTCTCTTCTCTCTCTCTCTCTCTCTCTCTCTCTCTCTCTCTCTCTCTCTCTCTCTCTCTCCCCTCTCTCTCTCCTCTCTCTATCAGTAGCAATCAAAGAATTATCATCTCATCTTGTTCCTCCTCTGGGACTCAAAAAGAAAGAAACAACAACAAAAAATTCTAAGTCTGGCACCTAGGTTCTTTCCTGAGTGGGTTGTCATGGCAACAGGATATAGCAACTGTTTCCAGTATTCCTGGGCCTTGGCAATCCTCACGAGTTTCTCTGCCTCAGCTTCTATGTATGCGCAGACATATGGACACCAGAACTGGTGCCAGCATGGAGAAGCAGAGTGGAAATTCATGCCAGGCTCCCTCTGGAGTGCTCAGGACCTCAGCTGACCTCCCAAAGTTTAGCTCACTCTGCATCAGTGCTCTGAGCAGGACCCATCTGGTTTCTGGCTTGGTGGAACATGACAGCCTTGACTATCAAGTGAGGGACTGAGGTCATGGAGCTCAAAAGTTAATGCTAGCTCCAGAGGGTCTAAATCTCAGTAGTTCAAAGTTTCTTCCCAGAGTACCACAGTTTTTCTTGATCATCTCATTATGATAAAATAGCCTCCATTGAGAATATTGTTGATACCACTATTGACTCAAGATCAATGGCTTCACTGTAACTCCAAATATATATATATTATTATATATACTATATATAATACACATTTAAGAAGACAAGTGTGTATGTATATGTGTGTGTGTGCATACTTCCATATAAAGATCTTTATATAACTAGGTGTTTTATGAAAGAAAATTAAGATTTTAAACACTTCACATTTGGATCTTTGAAAGTGCACAGGCATTCCATTGCTCACATATTTTCATTCTTCACTATTTCATTAGATTTTATCTATGTCTGTGTGGCATGCAATGGTGTGTTACAAACCACATTATTACAAATTGTTACAAATATTCCTTTACCACCTCTGCATGTCTGTGAATATGCATCTATAGGTTAATCTCAGTGTGGGGGTTATGTTTCTCAAATGTGTGTACTGCAGTATGTGTGTGCTTCATGTATGTGCATATCTTCATATGCATGTATATGGCTGTACATGCATCTGTATGTAGCTACCTGTGATTCCGTATATATTAGTGTGCCTCTGTAGATATAGAAGTGTGTGTGCTCAACGTATATGTCTATATATGAGGATATATGAATGTTTCTCTATGTGTACCTGACAAGTTTCCCGCTTGAGCAAAAGTGGGGTTCAGACAAGAGTATGATGCTTATGAGCTCAGTGTCTGTCCCTCCCTTGCATACTCAAAGACTCTTAGTGCTTTGTGTAGTTCTTAGTGCTTTGTGTAGTTCTTTGTGTAGTTAACCCACTATAGGGGAAAATGAATGAGTCAGTGTGGGTTGTAAAGATTTTTGTTGTTGTTTTCATTCAAAAATGTCTCTTGATAAAACACATGCGCGCGCGCGCACACACACACACACATACACACACACACACACACACACACACACACACACACAGTTCAATTATTCCTAAGAATGTAACAAGTATCCCAAAGATGAAGCGGCCCCAATGTTTTGCTCTCTTTTGTTTCATAGAGTGCCATGGAGTGCAAAGTTCACATGTGGAGCTCAGACGACAATTATGAAGAGTCCCTCAACCACAGTGTGATAAAATCAGTTCCTCATAACAACTATGTCCCCTCCCTGATACATCTCACCAGCCCAAGAGCTCTTTCTTCTTTCATTTTGTGTGCACAGATTCTGTTGGTCAGGAAGTCAAGGGACATGGTGTACATGGCTCTTCTCAACTCTGAAGGAGCCCTGGTAGAGCTCTCTCAGCCAGCAGGGGTGGGTGCTTCTCAGCAGCTGTAAGGTCTATGCCTGCTGGACAGTTTGCAAGTTTCCCCCTTTGCCCCCAAGTTGGATCTTTCTCCTACTTGTCCATTCTTGTGTCCCTTCTGGTAAATATTACATTTTCTACTAAATGTTTTATCTATGAAGCATTTGATGCTAGAATATTCTTCACTTGTTTCTAATTTAAGACATATTTCTCTGACTATATCTCCAATGTATTCCCACATTTCAATGCATATTTTACAGATTTTACATAGTTTTCTGTCTGACTTTTTTTCATAAAGCATTTGTAACCATCCGAGACTCTAGTCATTTTTGTCTGGTACTCACTTTGTGATCATAGATAACACAATGTAGCCAACATCTAGTATTAGTCTGCATCCAAAATTTTAGCCAGGAATCAGACCTCAGGTGCTCCTAGCTATTCTAATAAGCTATTCTGCAAAGAAAGAGATTCCATTTAGATCATTAGGTGAAATAAATGTATGATAAATTGTAATTGAACAGCCCTAGAATTCAGAAGAGACACTGAGTCCCTGGATCCATACAATTGCTTACATCCACTCTTTAAGCTGGGAACTGGGAAACTAATTCATATTTTCTGAAAGACAGCAAGTACTTTGAACTCCTGAGCCATTTCTCTAGCACCCCAAAATACTTTCCTTAATGTCTAACTTCTCAATCAGTCAATTCTCAGTCTATTATAACACACAAGCACATACACAGAAGGAGGGGCATCATGAATTATGATTCACATCTTTCAGAAGACTCTCCTTTTATTTCCTCAGTATTTCTAGGGCTGGTATGAGGGGAGGCATACACTGCACATCATAATTTTCCATCTCATCAGGAATGTAAAGTTCCTCAGATATTTTGTTTTATATTAAATACATTTCCTGAAGTGAGTTGTAGAAGAAATATTCAGAAGGATAAAATGTTCATTTTTAAAATAAATGTCCCAGTCATATAGTACCCTGGTGATGTTTCTGTGGGATATATCTACTGAAATAAGATATCTGTGGGAATTTGACTCAGGAACATTAGGATTATAATTGTAATTATAACCACCATCCTTCCAGTTATTATTTAAATACCTAATTTATTTAGGAGTTCCTATTGCCATGCTTGATGATCAGCATACACATGCACACAGACACATACATGCATGTATGTGTAAATAAATATATGTGTGTAATATGTGAAAATGTGTTGAGGTTATATATTTTTCTTTTGGGCAATAGGTACATAATCCTTTATACTTATGGAAAATTTCCGAGTATAGCACTATAAAATAAAATAAAGGGAATCAAAATAAAATAAGGAACCCAATCTTATATTTCACTCTCTTGAAAAAATATACAGACATTTCTGATAACTTTTTCCCTTATATTCTAAGTTTCTGGATTCACTACATCCTACAGACTCTCAGACTGTCATCCCTCTTCCTCCCGTGTCCCTCCCTCCCTCCCTCTCTCTCTCTCTCTCTCTCTCTCTCTCTCTCTCTCTCTCTCTCTCTCATATTTACTTCTCTGTGAGCCTTCTGCTTTACTCCTGGTTTTAAGTCCAATTTTTTTTCTGGCATATTTTGTCTTGTATAAGGTTTATCTTGAAAAATAACATCGGTAAAGTGACTCAAGCTTGGAAAGCCAGTCTAGTATGCTCTAGCATGCTCTCTGGGCGACTGGAGAAGGGAAAACAGGTTTTTCTGTTCTGTACATTTGAACTCATTCAGTGTTCTCAGCATGTGTGAGTTATTATAATGGTATTCTTTGGGTAAGAGCATCAAGCCTCAGAGAGAGACATGTTTGCCCAGATTTGCATCTGGCTCTCTTACAACTCAAAAAGGAATAACTTACCATGCAAACTTCTGATGTTGACACCCATTCCTCACTCTCTATGGTAGCTATACACCTTTTAGTAAAGTATATATTTTTAAAGAACATAAAATTTCAAACCTTCAGATAATCTTGAGTCTTACTCTGAGATAGCTTTGGTCAAGGGAGACAGTGCTTAGGAAAACCTACTGCCTGAACACTGAAGTAACTGCTGCTTGGTCAGTTGTAACTCCACTCCTACGGAGTTCCTCACCCAAGGCTACTGTTAGCTCATGTTTTAGACCACATAATTTGCTCATAAGCAGCTTGACATCTTAGGATGTTACCTTTAGTCACAGTGAAGCCCAAGCCAAAGTAAATTCAGCCACGTTCCCTCTGACTTGATTAATATTTTGATATTTGATTCACTATAGATTTTTTAAATGTACTTTTCAGTATTGCATTCAAAGTTTGTATGTATTCATGACTAAATTTTTGGTACTCTATTAGATTTTTGAGAAAATTCAACTGCTTCCCTTACCCCGCCTTATGCTCTTCTTGCCATTGTTACTCTTCCCTTATGTCAAAATATAGCTTTCAAAGAATAGGTGTCATTCCTGTCGCTGGCCTTCAAGTCCTGGTGGCAGAAGAACATACTCCCTTTCTGTGGCACTGAGAGCATCAGGGAAGAATGAAGACTGTGCACCCTAGATTTGAAATTGTGAAAATTTGATGTGGGTTGAGGGTTTTCATGTTTCTATCTGTGTTTGCTTGCTTCTTTGTATTTCTGTCCTTTGTGACTCATGCTTGCAGACAATCTCAGCCAGGGTTGAGGAGAGGAGATGGAGCCTTCCTTTATCTTAGTTGCTTTCTCCTTGCTGTGATAAAATAGCTTCGAGAGAAACAATGTAAGGGAGAATGGGTTGATTTTGGCTCATAGCCAAATGGAAAACCATTCATCGTGGTGGGGAAGACATGGCAGCAGGAATAAGAAGCTGGCTGCTCACACTGCATCCACATTCAGGATGTAGAGGCTGAAGAGGAAGTAAGGCTTTGCTAGGAAGTCTCAAGCCCACCTCTGTAGGGTGGTGTTTTTGTTTTGTTTTATTTTTTGTTTGTTTGTTTGTTTTTTATCTTTAGGGGCCCACTACTAAGCTCCCAAATAAACACAAGTAGACTCATTCTTACTTATGAAAGCCCAGCATTAGCTTGGCTTGTATCTAGACAGCTTTTCTATCTTAAATTATTCCATTTCTCTTTAACTACATTTTGCCTCCAGGCTTTTATTCTTTCTTTATTCTATATATCTTTTACCCTTCTTATTCTGTGTCTGGCTGTGTGACTGGATGTCTCTCCCCTGACACCCTCCTCTTCTTCTTTTCTCAATCCTCACTTTTATCTCTTTTTCTTTAAATTTCTCCTGTTATTTATTCTTTCTTCACTCCAGCCCTACCTATCCTTTCTCCTGCCTTGCTTTTGCCCATTCAGCTTTTTCTGTCTGGCTGTCTGTCTTTCTTTCTTTCTTCCTTTCTTTCTTTCTTTTTTTTTTAGATCAATTGGGTGTTTTAGACAGGCAAAGTAACACAGCTTTACTGAAGTAAACAAATGCAACATAAAAGAATGCAACACATCTTTGCATCATTAAATAAATATTCCATAGCATAAACAAATATTCTACAACACACCTCAGACCCACAGTGACTCAAGTCCTCCAATGAAGTGTCAACTCCTAAAGGTTTTTCAACTTGGAACAGTGCTACCACATGGAAACTGACTGAACACACATGCCTATGTAGAGATATTGCATTCAAAGCACAACACACCTTCACTCTACCATTGTGCTATTCTGTGCTTTCTGTAGAAATAGAAGACTCAGGGCAACAGGCCAAGCTCAGCAGCTCCATTAAACCTGTCCCTGCTGAGTGTCAGTTATCTGCTTCACCACATGCTCACCAATTTTAATAATGGTGTATTGTGTGCTTCATAAAATGTTCAGGAAATTCATTTTAAATATTCTTACTCAACAACAAAAGAGGTGATGGCTATATTCCGTGGCTTGACTGGTTCTTTCTACAGTGTATATAATAAGATAAAAATATCATGTGGACCTATAAATAGACAGTTATTACTTATCTCTTTAAAACATTTTTATATTTTTAAGATATTGAAGGCTGGCAATATGACTGACTGTACACTACTGTTTGACTATCGTGCATAAGGCCCTGGCTTCTATCTGTAGCTCCTTACCTAAAATACTAAATTACTCAGGGTTTTTGGTAGCTGTCACACCCAGCACAGCCCTTCCTTCATTGTTCAAGTATATCAGTTCAAAACTATGCACACTACATAAAGAGAACTAGGAGACACAGCACAAGGAGACTCCTGAGGTTCCAATCCCAGCATAGCTCAGCTGGAGTTACAGCAAGATGATCTACAGCTAGGCTCACAGAGGGTCACTGCATCAGTTACCTTCTTGACAAAAAAAGTAAATCCCTGGCTTTGCACTGATAACAAACCTCATTTTGACAGGAGCTTTAAATGAGGAAGCAAAAATGATTCAGTAAAGGAAGGAAATGAACAGTGTGACTAGCAAGAATAATTTAGCTCAGCACTTTCAAAAGTAGAGTCAACACAGAGAATGAACAATACTTGTTTTCACTTGCTTACAAGGAACCAAGCTACTCCTAGTTCTTTCGCTATTTGCAGCTTTTGTGGTCATTGTTTTTACATGGTAAAGATCATGAGATTAGACAGACTCTAGAACATGCTGCCTACAATGATACGTGCCTCCAGCCACTATGATACACACCTCTCAAGTTATTAACCTTCAGGAACATTCAAGCAAGTCCCACCAGCAGACAGGTTTGTATCACAGATCTCTGTGTGCTGCCTGAGTTTAAGTATGTATATTTTTGAAGGGCTACCTTTGGAAGTTTGAAAATTAATCTCTGTAGAGAGCATGTGTGAAGAAAGGGAAACCAGGTAGTTGTAAATCCCATCAGTGCATTTAATAGACTGGTTGGAGCACAGATGTTCTGGGAGAATGTAGAACACTTGCTGTCTAGGTTTCTCAACTAGAAACTTAACTTGGACACTGAGAATCACGTTTTGGTGGACTTCAGTGAGGTAGTAGGTACTGACACAGCACAAATATATCATTCTGACCCCTTATTGTCACTTGGACAGGCCTACTAGAGCCATGTGGACACTATAGTCAGAGGTATTGAAGGTGGAGGAGCCGGTGGTGGCTCAGAAGGCCAGACAGAACCCATGCTCATTAGTGGCCCTGATTTCCCAGACACAAGGAGAAGGGAAGACTGAATGAAGCTCACCGGATCCGTTGCTATGTAAATCCCATCACTAAGGAAAGGGTTGGCACAACAGAATCAGATGGCAGATGTGGCATTTCTTTTAACCAGTGTGCAAGTGATGAGAGAATATGGGATCTCTGAGAGTGGGAGTGTGGGTAGAGCAGTGTGGATGTGTGCATATGCCCCAATTTATATGTATTGCCCTCACGCGGATGAAAAGCAGAGTTTAAAAGGTTGAACTTGACAAGATATTTGGTGCACACAGTGTGATTTTCAGAGGTAAGATGGAGGCTGCATGCTTTAAGCAAGCACCTTGCCCATGCGAATTCTTCCAAATATACAGAAAATAAAAATTGAATTGCTTTATGCCTCCCGTGGGGGAAGAATGTGTGATGATTTTACTTCCTAAGCAGGTGTCAGATCTGTGGTAATACCTCAAATCAGAGCCTAGCCTTTCATGTGACAATGTCTCTTAAAATCCTAATAGCTTATTCTAGGGGCAAAAGAAAGTGAATAGATGGAGTTTATTTGAAGTTAAAGTTCAGAGGAGAGAAGCAGCCTCATATTCACACTGAAATGTGGTTTTTATTCATATTATGAATTTTTATTGTACTTAGTTAGTGAACAAAGACTTTCAAGCAGAGGCTAAGGGTAGATGAGATGGCCCAGTGGGTAAAAGTACCTACCATCAAACTCAGCAACCAAGAGTTCAATTCTTGATACCCATATGGTTGATGGAAAGAAGTGTCTCCCACAAGCTGCTCTCTGATCACCACATGTGTGCAATGGAGTCTGCATGTACACACAACATCACTTTATGAAATTAAAAAAGTTAGAAATAGTTTCAAAATAAACAGCTAGAGATTGTTAAGATCATACCAGAATTAGGTCAAGTTGAATTAAATTCTGTGAATGTTCACCTGTGTGCAAGGAGAGTTTCTTTAGGTCAGAGGGCACAGCATCCACTCATAGTGTGACAGAAAAAGCAACAAAAAAATGAAATCTTTCTTCTGAGTAAAAATTACTTATAAGCATGTGGAAGTCTTGGTCTTTACGTCAAGTTGCTGACAGGAAACAGATTGACTGAGTGATTAATTTAGACCTTGGAGCCTGGCAAAAATCCCAGAAGGCTGTACCCTGAGCAGATTTTCCCAGAAGTGAGGATGGATAATAGAGTTGAACAATTGTGATCTCTACTGACATGGGGTGAGAATGAACCAGAGATCTCTGAGATCTGGACTATGTAGAGTTGGTTGTAGCCTATCCTGGTGACTAAGATTTTCCAAATATCAGATACAATGGCTATTCAGGAGAGTTTGGTTAGACCCAGGGTGGCATGGCTTTGAGCCTTGAACTTTCAATTAGGCAGCAGGCTGAAGCACAGGATCATGACACTTAATTTTCAGATTAATAAAAATGTACAGATGTTTACATGCATCTGTACAATCTATACAGTCAAGAGGATGATTGTTTTAAAATGGCTGAACCATGCTGATTTTTGCTAAGTAAATCAGAGTCTGGAGTCCGGTATGTTCTTGGACATATGAGGAGTCTATTGCTCCAACCACCAAGCTGCAGTGCACAGGTCAGGCAGATCTAAGAATGCTGTACTCATAAAAAAGAAAAGAAAAGAAAAAACAAAACAAAACAAAACTGTGTAACCTTGGGATACCTCCAAGAGCCTTCTAAGCCTTCCAAAAGTTCTAGAAAAATTTATCCAGAGACAGGAGGGGATGGGAGAGGGGAGGGGAAGGGAGGCAGGAACAGGTATGCATAGGCTTTAACTCACCTACTGACTTTCCTGAAACCCCAAATCCAAAAGTCTTTCTTCTGTGAGCTGGTTTTATAGTTTGCACTCCATGAAGAAAGCACTTCCCTGGCTTGTACCTACATTAGATATGGGAGGTTAAAGGGCACTTCTCCTCATTTGTTCAGCTAGGATTTTTGTGAGTGTATGGGATTAGGGGCTGGAGAGATGGCTCAGTGGTTAAAAGCACTTACTGGTCTTGCAGGAGAGCTGAGCTCAGTTCCTAGTACCCACATGGTGATTCGCAACTATCTGTGACTCCAGTTCCAGTGCTGTCTTTTGAGCCACTTCCATAGATGCAGAAAAATACTTATACACATGAAACAGTGATTTCTTTTAAAATGTATGATATATATATATATATATATACAATAGATTTGTATTCAATCTTAGAAAAATAGTAAAATGTTGTCATTTTCTGGAAGATGAGTAGAATCAGAGATCATCATGCTAAATGAAATAAGCCAGACTCAAAGATAAATATCATGTTTCTCCCATACATAAAAAGAATCAATGTTTAAATAAAGCAAAGGAGAGGGAATGGGGCTATAATGTTGTGAAAAGGCATTGTGTGTTTCTCTCATTTGTAAACTAGGTTTTAGTCTATTTTAACAATGAAGAACAGAGGAGAGGAAATCACAGAACTCATTCAAATATCATTGCTTCCAAAAGAAATTACTAGAGAAACAATAGGAAGAGAAGACACTGACCAATTGGATGGGAGAAAATGGAATACAGGTGAATCTAAGAAAAGTAAATGATGTATAAGCCAAAAATGCCTAAGGAAACGTTATTATATGTTAACTAAAAGTATCAATATTACAAAAACATTGAAATCAAAACCAAACCAAACTACTAACCAAGCAAGCAAACAAAAATCCAAAGTATGGAGAGACAGTTCAGTAGGAAAGGTCTTTAATACCTAAGTTTGAAAACCTGAGTTTAGATCTTCAGCACCTATGGAAAGCATAGAACAGTGGTGGCCAGTTTGTAACCCCAGCACAGGACGGATACAGGAGAATCCTTAGTGCTTGTTGGTAGGCAGTCTGCCAAAACACTAAGCTCCAGGCAGGTAAAAGATTCTGTTTAAAAAAATAAGGTGTGGCTGTGTGACCAACTCCTTTTCTGTATGCAGAGGTTTGGTATGCCTTACACTTTCACAGATCTTATACAACTGCCATGTGTCATGAGTTCATATGTGCAGCTGCCGTGCTATGTCCAGAAGACAGTGTTTCCAGAGCTGTTGATAGCTGTTAGCTCCTGAGAGAGGATAAAACAGTTTTCTATCTTGGTAAAACAACCAAACTCCAGTGGAAGACCACACATCAAAAAAATACTTGAGCAGTATAAATTGGTCATGAAGACTCAAAACAAACAAACAAAAGCACAAAATTGGGGGGGTAAGCATGAGGTGGATCAGGAAATAACTGGGGGAAAGGGTATGAATATGATCAGAATATGCTGTACAAAACTCTATAGGATGTAATGAAAAAAATAAAAATAAGGGGGAGGCTGATTGAGGAAGATACTAAAGGTTGAACTCTGGTCTCTATACCTATAGGTAGTTGAGAATACACACACATGCATGGACACACACACAAAAGGAGACATGGAGGGAGAGAGGGAGGGAATGAGAGGGGGGGGGAGAGAGAGAGAGAGAGAGAGAGAGAGAGAGAGAGAGAGAGAGAGAGAGCTCAGAGACTTCTGTTACAACCTCCATTGTGAGTATGCATTATGCATTTTGAGATGCTGCCTACTTATTACATGTACCAGGCACCAATGTCTTATTCCTACCACTTGGCCACTGCTTCACTGGGTTCAGACATTCACCTCTATATGTGTCTCCTCCTCACCACACTGGGAGTTTTCCTAAGGAACTTCAACATGAGATACAAAATTGATTAATGTAATAGGTATGAAACATGTCAGAATGATCTACAAGCACTCACTGCATCTATAGATTATTATCAGAAACTTCAGTGATTTTTTTCCCTTTAAGGAGAAGGAATGTACATAGTAGTATCTGAAAGCCCACACTAAAAGTCCTTAAAACTACCAGGACCAGTGTGTAGGCAGACCCTGCAAGAGGAACCAGACAAAACCTGATTTGAATGTTGGGGGTGCAGTGGGGATACTTCAGGGATAATATTCTCTTCTTGCCATCACTCTGATGAAGCCATAAAATCAGCTCTAAAAGTGAAGTTAATTGCAATGGGAATTTCACGTTATCGAATCAATTTTCTCCTAAATATTTCTTTTTGTAATTGGTTCCGAATTATTTTATACGGTACTCAGTTCTGCTTAGGATGCCTCAGCTCACAGTAGATACAGCAGCTGCTGTTTTCAGGCCCTATATTGCCCTAATTTTTCTACAGCATTGGTCTGTGGAAATCCTCAGCTTGGATACTTTTGGGGACAGAATTTATTTTAGGACACCTTTACACAAAGCGAGAACTGCTGACTTCCTGCCAAAGTACAACTTTTGTACACTTAAGATTTTTGATATGGATTAAGAAAAATTAGCTTGGCTGAAAGCTGTAATTTCAGATCACATTTTAAAAGTGATTCAGATGGACCCCAAAATAATTAGTTTGCCCAAGAGCACCATTTTAAATATATGTGCACATTGCATAATGTTGCAGCAATGTCAGCTGGGGCTATGGAACACTCGGGAAATCTTACTTTATATTTATGAAAACTCTGGGATGCTTAGCAGCATGGGGGCCATTGTTTGCAAGGACATGATGGCTTGCCGTTTTTTCCCTCTCAATCTTTAAAATATGAAAAAGCTAGCCTTCTGGATAAGCTAGTTAAGTCCCGTGGCACTTGAATGACTGATTCTTGAATCTGCTGCCTATATCCAAGTTCAAGTTGACAGGAATGTTGATACTCAAAGCTGTTTATCTGTATCAAACTAGAACCCCACTTCTTGAATGAGACCTTCTGTATTAGGTCTTTCAGGATCAAGTACAGGACCTATAGAGCAGCAAGACCTTCTAGTCTAACTTTGATCAAACATCCTTCCAAAACCTTAACTATAAATTTTAAATCACTAATCAAAGACAGGGGTTCCTAAAAAGCATCTTTTAATTTTACTTCCATGGTGTACTTTGTAAGATACTATTATATGGGCCCAGAGTGATGGCTCCACAGTTAAGAGCACCTGCTGCAGTCTCAGAGGACCTGGGTTCAGTTCCCAGCTCAGACATCACAACCCAAGTAGCTCTAGTTTTAAGGGATGTAAGCCCTCTTCTGTTCTCAATGGGCACTACATGCATATATTACAGATACAAACAAGCAAGTGCACATACACACACACACACACACACACACACACACACACACACACACAAAGAGGGAGACAGAGAGAAGAGAACATATTTTTAAAGATTACATTTTAATTAAATAACAGTTATTTTTACACAGATACATTGGATATGTGCACATTCAAGTCCATTGCCTCTTCCTCAAAATTTCCAAAGAGTGTGTCACATAACACTTAGATGCTGAACTCTACCTTCTAAAATGCCTATGTAGAGAGCCTGGTACTGCACTGCTGATTACCAAATAAAATCTTGGCTAGCTCATTGACTGAGTGTCTTTTGAAACCTAAGGTTGTCAACTAGTTTAATTCACTCTCCTATTTACTCTTAATAAATTTATTCTACAAAAGAAAGATAAATATTAAGTATGTAGACAAATATACACAAATAAAATAAAGTGATGGGGAGAAGAGAGAGTAACTGGGAGGGGCGGGAAGGGGAAGGTTGTTTGAACAAGGGGATACATGGATAAAAAATAAGACTTTATCCATAATAAAAAATTAAAAGATAAAAAAATTGAACAAAATTAAATTAAATAAATCAACAACAAAGACTAATAACTGTACCAAGATCTGAAATCTGGGATTCTCAAGCATGTCTTCAAGGAAGTAAGTTGACTGAGGTCAGAGTGGAACCTGAATAGAAAAGACTTATTCTTCCCGAGTCTCAAGCTCAAAGAGAAAGAACATGACCTCCTATCCCTACAGCACAGAACTCCTGGCAGTAAAAGCTCACCCATCACTGACCAAGCTTCTGAGCACAATAGAAGTTCATCCTGCTGAGGTAGCAGAGGAAAGCTAGATCTGTAGTAAGAAGGAATTGTATCACCTGAGACCCAGCTTCATGAGGCTTAATCAGGAGGGCGACTTGTTTGTGGTGAGTCTAGGGCAACAATACCTTGCCCTGAAGAGCTAAGGTCTAGTGATGTAGGTCTGTGGGGAAACCTATATCAGAACAAAGCTCTGGGGTTCATTCTCAGCACTGCGCTCACCTCCTCTGCTTCCTCCTCCTCTTTTTAATGTCTCTAGCTCAACAATCAGGCCTATAATTAACTACTGACCAGGAATATGCAGTTTCATGTTCCAGCTATCACACCTTCTTCCTGGAATTCTGACCATGGCCTTTTGTATCCTCTTGATCATAATTCAGGACTGAACAATTGTGGCCACATAGCCCAGATCAACAGCAACACACCAGAAGAAAGATCAGTTTCTAGGACACACATCTACCTCTGATCATTTCAGCTTCCTGTAGTCATGAATCCTAGAGTGAGGTCACTGGTCTTGATGCCTAGTGAGGTCCTAGAGTCAGACAGATCCACAGCAGATGAACAAAGATAAGCGCCTCTAGGGGGACAACTATGCTTTTCACTTCAACATTTAAAATGGCTGACTTCTTGCTTCTCCCTCTTCAAAGATCCAAAGACTTGGCAAGCTTTCTCCAGCTTGAGGGACTTTCAAATCTCACACATTAGAGAACAGGAGGAATGTCAGGAACTGATAAGTTTCTCTTTCTGTGTCTGGATTCCTCTGCAATAGCCTAAACTAACCAATCTAATACAAAAGCCCTAAGGAGCAGACTGAGGCACCAGGTCTGAGTGTCCTTTTCCCTCCAAGAGCCTATTACCTCCTGTGTCCAGCTAAGTGCAGAGACCTTGCTTTGTCTGCCTTTTTATTATTTGAATCAGCATAGAAAAAGGGTCCATTCTGCAACACTAGCTGACTTCACCCTAACAGCATCAATCAGGATACAGCTTTTTGAACTGGGAGCCCTATCACTGAATGTGTGGCTCACATAATATTTGTTAACAAATATTTATGAGAACAAAAGGACCAAAGGATAATTCAAAATCAAACATGTAATTAATATGAGGTGTTTCTGGCCATACCCACTATGTTGCATGGTGTTTCTTTATGGCAGCCTTAGTTCTGAACACAAAATATGCACCATTTGCATTGCACACACCACCATGTGACACACCTAAAGAACACTCTTCTAGTACATGTTCAAGGTTACTGTATGCAATACATTGTAGTGCTTTACTGAATCCACATTGGTCTTGCTCTATAGAATCGTAACAGCTTAACTATAGGAAAGAAAGACTGAGTGTTCTCTATTTCCACTTTGAGACACGCAAGACCTAGTTAAATTAATTTTTGGCTTACATTGTTTTTGAATGTTTGACTTTAAAATCACTGTTTGAGTCACTGACAAGTTTCACACAAAAGCTATGCAATGAAGTTTAATTTGGGATTGGGATGGTATTTCCATCAATTTCTAAAATGGCCCTAAACACACCTTTGCCATTTTGTACTATGTATTTATGTGAAGTTGCATTCCCAGCATTGACAACTATAAAATCAAAATATTGATCACCTCTGAAAACTGCAAAAGATGTTCTGTATCCTGCAGAAAAGTATTCAGTCAATCTTCACATGGACACAAACAAGCACGACCATGCTCTTAACATGAAATTTTGCTTTCATCATTAATAAATGGTAATATATATATATATGTATTTTTAAATACATTTATTTAGTGGACACAAACTCCTACCCCTATCCAAAAAGCTATTTGCAATAGACATCTGCTGAGAAAGAAAAATCAGCTCAAAAAAGACACAGTGTTTTGTTGGTGGATTTTTTTAAAATTTGTCTGTTTTAATTTTTGTTTTTGTTGTTATTTTTCAGTTTTTTTTTTAAAGAGAGTGCAAGAGTTGGGTAGCTAGGGAAGTAGGGAATATCTGGGAGAAGTTGAGAGAAGGGAAAGAATATTTGTAAAAAGTTGTATTAAATTTTTTTTAAGTTTAAAAAACACATTAATTTTTTCCTTGTGATTTATTTTATGTAAACATCTGATGTGCATACCTATTTTATAAACCTATATATGTCAGAGATCAAGTAAAAAATTCTGGGGCTAACAGAAGACCGGAATGGGGAAAGTTAAGAAACCCTATTTTTGGATTATCTGCTCCCAGCTGAAGGGGAGGCTTAGCTGTACACATCGGCTGCTCGCCACCCTCCAGTACCATTCCCAAGAGCCCAACCACCACAAGTAAAATTCCACTCTCGGGATTTAGATGCAGAATTGGGGCCTGTTCTCCTGTGCTCCATTTCCCCATCTGGTCCTCACGCTTTCAGATCTTACTCACCTGACATCAGCACATTCACTCACACTCTCCTCTCTACTTTCCTTCCTAAGATAGCAAATTTTCCTTCCTGTTCACTAACCCCAAAAGACCTAGAAATTCTGAAAATAGCGAAGAGAAGTTTCTGCTCGTCTTTGTGTGTGTGTGTTTCAATCAGTTCCTTCTCCCCCTCTTTCTTCATTTCCCCTTCTAGCCTATAAGCCCTTGTTACTTACTTTAATTTTAGCAGCTCTTGACCTCTTGGAGCTGTGCTCCTATTGACTCCTTTACACATTTGAGAACATCAAACAAAGAGGCGGTCCGGCAGCTCCCATGGAATTTGAAAGGTCTGAGCTTTCCCTGCCTCACTTATTCCAAGGTTATTTCCCTTCCCCTTTACTGTCCACAGACTCCATGCAACTGCTCAGCTGTTGTCTCCTCAGATATTATAGAAACCCATTTTCTTCCACCTTGAGACATTTTGCCAATTAGACAGGATAGTCAGTGATACCAAACTTCATGATGTGCAAAATGATTTCCCTCTGTCAGGTGTACAATTCTACCCTTTGTATGTTTGTCCTGGGCACCATTGAGCTGCCCTGCTAATCTGGCAAGGGTTGTCAGCTCTGGGCTGGAATCATGTGTGTGTCAATGGTCAGTTTCCAGAGGGACTGGAATCTGGCTGATCAGTGGTGGTCCAGCTTGTCTCATGTACCCACCAGACATTAGCTGGACAGCCAGCCTTGCTCTGTACATGTGGCCAAAACAGGATGTTCTGACTGAAAGAAAGATCTGGGTCACTGAGACAATGGCTTAGAACTGCAGGAACTTCATTTTAGTGAGGAACTGAAGTCTGATAGGAGGAGACACAGACTCTCCCTCATACTGGTAAAGGACTTTTTTGCCACATTTTAGTGACCTCAGGGACCAAAAGAAAAATGTGATGTGTACTGATGTTGACTTTGGGATCTGGATATCAGTATCACATCTTTCTTAGAGGATTAATAATATTGCACATATCTCTTATTACACATTCTGTGTACCCCCATTTAAAAATGCAAAACAAATGTCACAATGGCAGGTGTGACACAGGGTTGGTGAAAGTAGAGACATTTAAGCATCTCCTCGTGTCAATGTCAGTGTTTATATGAGAACTTTAGGCTAGTTGCTCTCTGATTCTCTCTGTCTCCCTCTGTCTCTCTGTCTATTGTAGTGGGATTATGTTGTTTCATTGTAAATAATTGTCCTGCCTAATGACTTAGTAAAACTGATGATTAGCCAAAGGCAGACAGGAAGTGTGGGCGGGACTACCAGACTAAGAACACTCTGGGAACAGGAAGAACAGAGCAGAGATGCCAGCAAACACAGAGGAAAGGAGTTGAAATGAGGCTGAGTAAAGGTGCCGAGCCACATGGCTGAACAAGATAAGAATCATGGGTTGAGTTAAGATGATGGAGTTAGTAAGTTATATGCCTGGGCCCTAGGTCAATCAGTGTAAAATTAATGTAAGCATCTGTGTACTTCTGTGGGAATGCAGGACTGTGGGTCTGCAGTTCCTGGCCACTGGGCAAGGCTAGAAAGTCTAGCCCAGAAACTTCTTACTACAATCTCTCTCTCTCTCTCTCTCTCTCTCTCTCTCTCTCTCTCTCTCTCTCTCTCTCTCTCTCTCTCTCCCTCCCTCCCTCTCTCCTTCTTTCTCTCTGGTGAAGAAGTTTCAAGTAAGTTTGAGTTTTAAATTAAACCCTTCTGCTTGTTTTGTCCGTGGCACATGTATGTGTACCAACACACATGTGCCATTTAGTGCATGTGAAGTCAGGTCTCTTCTTACCCCCCAGGGATCAAATTCAGCCATTGGCCTTCACAGCAATTACCTTTTCTTGCTGAGTCATCTCAGCAACCTATAACTTTTAAAAATAATTCTTGAGCTAAGACCTGTGAGTTTGGTGGTGCCCAAAGGCATTTTGTGCTATTTTTATGTATTAACCACACATATTTTGACCCTAGGATACTGAATGGAACTCCAGTCTCCTGATTTCATTACAGGCATGGTAGTGTATTTTCATCCTTTGTTTCCAGGTAGTTTTTGAACCATCATCTCCCAGAATCCCAGCTCCAGCTGACTAATGATGGCCTAAGAGAACAAAGAAGGTTCATTTTAAGCAAATGCAGGAAGGGAGGGAAGGAGGGAGAGAGGAAGAGAGAGAGTGGGGAGTTGGAGGAAAGACAGAGGAAGAGAGATGAACAAGAAAAGGAAAGGAAGAAAGGAGATGGGACGGGATAAGACAAATGAAGGCAAAGGAAAGTGAAAGTGAGAGGTCTCAGGTACTATAGTGTTTGTTCAACACTCTGTGAATAACACACATAAACACTCCATTCTCTAAGCAACTAGAAAGATCCTCAACAATAATATATAAAAGAGGTAGATTAAGGACTATTTCCCAGTGGAAATATGACCTGACCCTGGAGAGCAGAGGCTACTTCTAGACTTTGTTGTAACTAACCTTCATTATGACTCTGTCTCCTAAGACCTGAGGTCCACCAGCCCACTGACCCCTGCAAGGCCCCTCCCCTCACCAGATCTACATACCAAGGACACTGGTGAGTGGATATCAATTAATGATTGTGCTACTGAAGCCTCTCTCAGAGACTTAGAGTTGAGAGGGTCCAGTTCACCACTGATAAAACATCACAGTTTTTAAAATACCTTCTCTTTTCCTTACAACAAATTTCAAAGTGTGTACTTGGTAGGCTAAGACACTAGGGCATTATTAATCTGTGTAACCACTAGGTTATGACACCAGGAAGAGTGAAATGCCTCAGAATGTAAGATCGCTTGGGCTTAAGCATGGACCTGTGTGTTAGTTGTTGTGGCCACACCCTGCCTGCAGAGGCTATGATAGGCCAGCATCTAGGGCTTGTCTGCATAATTTCCCTTTAAAAAGCCCCAACCATGTGGTGGGAGACTTTCTCTTTTTCTCCTCTACTCTCTACTCCCCCTCCCCCTCCCCCTCTTTTTCTTCTCCCTCCCCCACCCATTTCTATAATAAACTTATTATGGCTCCTTGGCAACATATTAGCGAGTTCTTCCATATGCAAAACACTAACACTGTGGTGATATGTTACATATTTAATAAATCCAGTCTGGAATATTAGAGATGAGGTCCAACCACAGCCAAAGCAGGCAGAGGTAATGTACACCATTAGTCCCAGCACTTGGGAGACAGAGACAAGAGGATCTCTGTGAGTTTGAGACCAGCCTGGTCTACAAAGCCAGTTCCAGGACAGCCAGGACTGTTACACACAAAAACCCTGTCTCAAAAACAAAAACAAACAAACAGAAAAAAAGGCTGAAGAGATGGCTCTATCCTCTGATATTTCAGGATGGGTCCTCAGCATTAGAAATAAGATAATGTCTGTTACCCTAGTGCTGGAGCATTGAAGACAGTGCGATGCCTGGTGCTTGCCATCTGCCAGCATAGTAGACAAAGAAGGCTCCAGTGTTTACCTCATTCAATGCTCCAGATCCAAAAGATGAGCTATGGGGTCTGGGTCTGGAGATGGGGTCAGAGGACATTGGAGATGTGCCCTAAGGAGAGTCAAATAGCCTGTGTGAAGTAGAAAGATACATTGGAAAAACAACGGCCTTTTGGGAAGATCAAGGGGCATGCACTTGTAGACTGATTTGCAGGCCAAGGCTTCCTTATGGCTGGGAGGAGAGACAGGCATCTGTTCCACACATGACAGTAATCAACATTCTGTCTCCTTGCATCATGGAAACTTTCAGGGGGTCCCGGCCAAAGAAGAAGTCATGAGCAGTGTTAGTATAATTTTGTCAAGCTTTAGTGGCTGATTTTTAGAAGGGAGACTTTAGGCAAGCCTCTGAAACTCCCTGAATTCGATTACTATCTGCTAAACAGAAGTAATAAAAATAGAGTCCATAAATTAAGGATTAGAGAGATAGAAAGAACCTGATTATGACGCAGGAAATGAGAGACTGGGAACTCAGTTCAGCTTTGTGTCTCAAATATCAACTACACAGTTTAAAGATAACTCCAAACATACTGGTGCCAGCATCCGGCAGTTGGGAGTGTGCAGCTTCTCTTCATTTAAAGTGGGCATTTTTGATATCATATTCCATCAGCATTCAAATAAACTATTAGGGAGCCCCAAGCTTCTCATCTTAAATAAGAAAAACTGGCTTGCAGTTTACCTGGTCGTCTTGGCTACAGTTAAGGGTACCCTTGTCAGTCAGTTAACCATGCTGTCACAATAGTGAGCAGGACAGACAGGATGCCCAATATATGAGTTCAGAATGAGTCTTCTTTGAGACACAAGGTTCTGATGGTGAGCTAGCTTTCTCCAAATCCTGAAGCAGTTCCTGCTAAAGCCAGGCTTCCAGAAACCCGTGCTTTCTTCCTTCAGGACTCAATCCACAATCCTCAGTTTTTGGGGGTAACACAAACTACTTGTTACCTTTAAGTGTGCCATTTCATTATAAGAAAATCAAATGGCTATTTAGAGGAAAACTTTTTATATTAAGATTCTTAAAATTATAGCCTTACTAGTAAGAAGAATGACTTTATGTCTGTTTGCTTACTTGCTTGTATTAACCTTAAGATTAACATTTACTGTCATGGAAAAGCCATGTGAATAGAGCCATCTCTAACATAGCTTAGCACTTAGGATTTAAACTTTTCTCTTGGCCTTAGAATTTAGGCTATTTTCTTGTTTATTTCTTTGATGGAATTATTTGAATTTTATTTCTAATGTGTCTATATCACTAATATAATATAGCATAAGATGATGATGATGATATGATAACAATAGCCATCATCTATTGCAAAGTGTCCTTATGATATATTATTTTACATAGAAACCTCAGAAATTAACATGTGATATGTCCTTTACAGCTGGAGAAAACTGTATGCTTAGTGTGTGAAAGTTCAGTAGTAATAAGATGCTAAAACCCTCTTTCCACCATGATATGCACTTCAAAGTATATAACACTGAGGTTGTAACACTAGGACCAGGGACAGAAATGTCACTGGTGTTTGCTGACCACCAGCATAGCGCATAAAACCACAAGTTCCTGGCTCAGTGAAGGACCTTGTCAAAACAAAAACAAAAACAAAGCTGACAGCAGTAGGACAGAATGTCCAGTTTCTTCCTGATGTACTCTGCACTTGAACAAATGCATACAAAACACACACACACACACACACACACTCATATGTCAGTTTCAATTGCTTTATATAGCCATGAATATAAAAATAAACCTGTAGGGACTGAAATGCATTAAGGCCATAAGAAAAACATATTTCTTCCTTGAAGGAGCCAGATTTACAGTTAGTTTCTGAGGGCTACAGGTGTGAAAAACAGCACATGCATGAGCCTGGAGAGATGGTTAGCAGCTGAGCGCACTCGATACTCATGCAGAGGACTTGGGCTTGGATCCCAGTACTCAGCATTCACATGGAGACACACAGCTGTATATGACCTCAGTTCTGGGAGAGTGAGACTGGCCTCTGGCTTCTGTGAGCACCACACATACACAGAACACTTACATACATGCAGGCAAAACTGTTACACACAAGAGAAAAATAAAATGCATATTATTAAAAGGAGTACACAAAAGTTCTAAAAAAAAATCTTCAGGGCAAGGAAAAGAACTTTAAACAAATAAAGAAAAGAAAAATGTAATTAAAATATTAAAGGGATTTGACTTAGGAAGCAAACTTTGTTGGCAATGAAGTAATCAAGGTGTAAAGCTGTGTGAAAAATCAAGGGAGGGGCAAGGATATGAGAGAAGGAAGAAGGAGGAGAGGGAGAAAGGTGGAAGGGTTAGGGTCAGGCAGAGAGAAGATAAAGGTGAGGGACGAAGGGGACCTCTAAGAGGAAGGGGATAACAGGGAGAAAGAAGGGAAGAAAGAGGAAGAGAAAAGGAAAGGAAGAAATGACAATTAAAAAAGAAAGGCAAGAAAACATAAGTGAGAAGAAGCAAAAAGAGGAAAGGAAGAGAAAAGGGGGAGGAAAGAGCTTTTGTAAATAAGTGGGGGAGGGGAAAGAAGAGAGGGCAGAGAAAGGGAGAGGACACATGCACAGGGGAGGGAGGGAGGGCGAGGGAATAGGAGGGAGAGAGAGAGAGAGAGATCACAGGCAGAAAGAACATGATTAGAGACGAACGTGGTGTGGGGTGAAGCAGAGCAGGAAGCACAGAAAGAGTCTGGTCTCTAAATGTTTATTTGATTTTAAAATTTTTCTATTAAAATAAAACGTGGTGGTTTACTTGGTGGTAGCTGCAGAGATCTTGAATAGGTCTTTCTGGGTAAAGGGTGGGATGAATGTGAATGGAGCAGGGGACTCAGGAAGAAAAGAAGCACATTGTGTTAGATGGAGAGAACTCTGGGAAGAGCAAGGTGGGTGAAAATGGAGTGGCTAGGGTGATCAGAGGGACAGGAAGCGAAGATTGATTGAAGGGTCAGAGGCTGAACTGAGTGACAGTGATTAGTTACAGGGACTGGACGGGAAGATCAAAATTCAAAGCTTTGGTCTGCTCTATGTGCATGAAAGGTGGGGCTCAGAGACTTGGAAGAGAGTCTCACATTCTCTTTGAAAGATGAATAGGGGAGCTAGACTATATGGGCTCTTGGATTTGCGGTTATGTGCAACCTCTCACAGAATAGACGACTCTGAGCGTCATCAGGTCCTGTGACTAAGGGAGGCTGGGATTCTCAGGGAATGTCTTAGAAGAAAGCAAAAACAGTAAGTCAACGGAACACTTACCTTAACTGGATTTTTAATAGGTTTAATAGGTTTCTGACAGCAAGGGAACTGCTTCTTTTGGCTCTCTGATTCAGAGATGTGTATCCATCAGCAGGAAGATGTGGTGGAGTGGAAAAGTTCACCCCATGATAGGCCTGGAAACAGAATGGAGAACTCTAGTATTCGGCTGCCATTCTGGTTATTCACTCTCTCTTGTTCTGTTTTCTTGCAAGACCCTCAGATTTTTGTCAATTCCTCTTTAGGAGAAGCTTTACTACTCAACGAATCTTCTCTGAAAATGCCCTCACAGGCAAATGTAGACATATACTACAGCAATAGTATCTTAGCAGACTCCAAATCTTTCAATTTGGCAATAAAATCTAAGATTAAAAATCACAGTGTTCTACTGGCCACAGCCCTGAATGTTGAGAAAATCCAAGAGTGAGTTGTGGAGAAAGTGAAGTGAATGAGGGCAAAAAACAGCAACAAAATTTTCTGTGACAAAAGAAAAAAAGTATTGGGTTACTAGACGGCAGAGGCTCAGCAAGAGTCTGTTTCGGCAAGACAGAGAAGCCATGGTCTGCCCAGGAATTTTTGGTTCAGACTTTAAAATAATCTGAAAAGAAGAAGAGGAAGATGGGGGTTAAGGAGAGGAGAAATATAAAGAATCACAGTGACCCAGCAGGTGAAGGGCCAACGCTTCCTGTGTGATGCTGACAGTGTGAGTGGTTCTCTGGAACCAGGTAAGACAGTCAGATGTGGTGGTGCACATCTACATACAGATCCAGCATTCAGGAGAATCCCCTGTGAGCTCACAGTCCAGAGAGCCTTAAGTATACAGCACTACAGCACTGCATAAATAAGAGAACCCGCCTCCACAAGGTAGAAAGGGAGAACTGAGTAGTCCTATGGCTTCCATGCAAGAAACAGCATATACTTGCCCACTCTTTCCATGCACACAACACACACACACACACACACACACAGAGAGAGAGAGAGAGAGAGAGAGAGAGAGAGAGAGAGAGAGAGAGGATTGCTGATGATGATAATAAAATTATAAGAAATAATGAGAAAAAGGAAGAAGAGCAGGCGAAGAAGGAGGAGAAGATGATGAAGAAGAGAAGAAGAAAATGATGATAAAGAAGAAGAAAAAGGAAAAGAAAGGGACAGGAAGACAAGGAGGAAAAGGAAGAAGAAAAAGCTGATGAAATGGTTCCGTAGGTGCAGGCACCTGCTGTGCAATCCTGATGACCTGCATTTGATCTCCAAGCTACAGGGAAGCATTGGATTCCAAAGGTTTTAATAAATAAGCTTGTATTTTAGAAGAATTATTGATTGTATAAAGGATGGATTTTCAAAGAACAAGAATAGACCAGAGACCTCCTTCAAAAGTACTATAGGTTAAAAGGAACTAAATTGAGTTGAAGACTGGGATGAGAGAGAGATGATAAATTCCAGGCATACTAAGCTGATAAAGGTATCAGGATTTGCATGCTTGCAGTCCTGGATTCACAGCATAGGTCATATGGTAGGAAAATCTCCAAAACAACCCCAAAGGCTAGAGACATTGTTTAGTGGAAAGGCTTTGCTTAGTATGTCCAAGACCTATGCTTATTTCAGAATTTTTAAGATTTTAGAATAATTTGCCTTATACCAGGATGACCACTAAGATGGGATTGAGGTCAAAAGTTAAGATATAGATTTATAAATATCATACTTAATGAAATATATAAGACACAAAGTAGTAGGCTTGGGAGCACACGGAGCTGGGCAACTATGTCAAGCTGATAGGTCAAAATGACCCTAAATGCTGGACGAACAAAGAACTGTTTTGGAGACATAAACTTGGGACTTCCTTTCCTAACAGAATTCATGAAACATAGGATGTCACGTAGAGATTGTAGATTAAGGATAGTTGATAAAGCTCATTAGGAGACTTTTAATTTTAAGGGTCAGATAGCAGAAGGATGTTAGTATTTTGCTTGCACATGGAAGAACTCACTAGCACACCGCCAAGAGCCATGTTAGATTTATTAAAGGAACGGGTGGGGAAGGTAAAAGAAGGGGAGTTAGAGAGCAGAAAAGAAGAGAAAAGAAGAAGTCTCCCATGTAGTTGGGGCTTTTAAGGGAAATCATGCAGACATGCCCTAGACCTAGATGTAGGCTTCTCAGAGCCTCTGCAGGTGGGGGCGTGGCCACAATCTAACAAAGGAGATGTCCCCTAGGAGTCAATAGGAGTAACATCAGAAAGGCAGGTCACAAATGTAAAAAGGATGTTACCAAGAAAGAACGATGTATTAAGGCTTATCAACTTTGAGTCATCAAGATGGTAGATGACTTGCTGCATAATCTGATGACCTGAGTTTGATCACTGAACCCACAAAGCTGGATGTCATGGCTTGCATCCTTAATTGCAGCACTCCTAGGATGAGATGAGAGGTGGAGACACAAGCATCACCTGGAGGTTCATGGGCTGGAAAGTTTGGAGTATACATATGGGTAAATTGTGTCTACAAGGTGGAAGGACCATAGTGATCTATGGCCTCCATGCTTGTTCTGTTGCTTGTGAGTTCATACACATGCCCTTGCACACACAATAAACAATAATAACAACAACAAGGAAAAGTAGGGGAAGAAGAATCAACTTTGAAGTTCAGGAGAGAGATGTGTTTTGTGCTTGGGGAGTGAGAGCTCTGAGCACCTGATGCTGGGTTTTTCTTTCTTTTCTGTAAATCAGGCATACTTCTTTCATGTATTTATATTTGCATTTTTCTAAAATAGTATATAATGTGTTAGAGAAACCAATTTTATTTATAGAAACAAGAGAGAACGCAGAGAAGGAGATGTTGTTTGGCACATCAATTTCTTAGGTAAGACAATTTCTTAGGTAGTTTCTCTCTCTCTCTCTCTGTGTGTGTGGTGTGTGTGTGTGTGTGTGTGTGTGTGTGTGTGTGTGTGTGTGTGTGTGTTTGTACATATGGAAAGGCCAAAGAGCAAGGTCATATGTCTTCATATATTGCTCTCCATGATATTTTTAGAGCAAAGGACCCTCACTAGACTTGGAACTTGCAGTCCTGGAACTTTTCTAGCTTCACTTACAAGTTGTGATATTATAAGAACATCAAACACGTAACTTTCAAATTGGGTGGAGGGGATAAATCTCAGGTCTTGATGCATGTACACAGAACACTTTAGACACTGAGGTTTTTCCCTGGCCCCTTGAGGTGGCTTCCCTCTGGGTTACTACATCTAATTATGCTGGTTAGGAATCCAAAGGTGTTGAAGTGGCTCAGAGGAAGTAGTTTTCTCAAGTCAAGTTTCAGATATGTTATCAGTAAACTGGGAAGTTAATGTCAAGAAATTTTCCTGTCTCCACTTCCCATCTTTTTATTTATTTATTATTTTCCTATGTATGTCTGTGCACTGTGTGTGTGCAGTGTCTCTTGGGGCCAGAAGAGGGAGTCAGAGTCCTGGGACTAGATTTTCCCTCAGTTATGAGCCAGCAAGTGCTGAGATCTTAAGCCCCATGCCATCTTCCTAGGACCTCTGCCTTCCATCTTTCTGTAAAATTATTGAGATCATGGATATTGTGGTACTGTGTCTGACTTATAATTTTTGAATTTGTAGTTTCTAAATGACAATTTTAAATATGTTGGTAAATTGAGCCTTCTGGAAAGTTTTTCCTGGGCATTTTAATTGATGTAGACCTGCCATGATCTCCTCCTGACTCTTCCAGGACGAAAGTCACTCATCTTTAGAATATTAGTAATTTATTTTTATTTTATCTATGTTTGATGGTCTTAACTTTCCATGGTTGAAATTACTTTCATACATTCTTCAAATACTTCATATTATGTGAAATATTTCAAAGATAGCCACATTGAACCAAGTTCAAACAAAAATGCTATACTCAAAGCTGTAACATATGCTGACACACATAGATAGCCCAAATAACCTAAAAATATAAGGTATTTTTAGGGAGAGAGTCTGGAGGAAGCTTCTTTTGAAAAATCCCTAAAATTGGACTGCTCATTTTGTTTTGAGCAGAAAGAGAAACCTGTGGGTTGATTTTAGTTACACTGACCTTAATAGGAAAAAAGAGAAAATGTATATACATATATTTTTTTCTAGAGCAACACATCCTTTATTTTAGGCAGGGAATAGACTATTTAAAGCTTGTTTTATTTCCAACTTGTGGGAAATGGAGGTGAAGGCTAGCCCCATCTTGGAGAATATCAAATGGTACACAGCATCTGAAGTGTGCAAGCTATTTCCATGAAATTTTCCTACTTTCACTCCTGATCTTGCTGCTTGTGGAAGTTTTTATTTTAAAAGCCCAAGATTGCTTTTTTGTTTGTTTTTTGTTTGTTTGTTTCTGCAGAATGGTTTTCACAAGGCTGGCCTATAACTCATAAAGATTCACTTGTGTCTGCATCCCAAGTGCTGAGATTAGAAGCATGTGCCACCACACCTAGCAAGCTTAGGCCTTTAAGTTTCATTCATGGACAAGGCTTGTCCAGAGTTCCTTTGCCATAGCTTGCAAATTTGCCCTGTACATATTCCATATCTCTGAAGCAGTGAAATAGATTTACTCAGATGGGTCAGAAGTAATTTCCAGCCCTCAGATTCAGTGTGGTCATGGTCTCTGAAGATAGCTTTCAGGCATCCAGGTTGGTACAGAAACATCAGGCTATTAAAGATCTTCTTTGCCATTTTAACAGCCTGTACTCTCCAGGACACATCTTCCCATGAGGTTTTGCGGCTTCTTCTCAGCAAATCAGAGGCGAAACCCCTTGCCTTTGGTCCTACTCTATGCACTAAGCTTTAACTCATTACAAATAGCTCCTACTGGAGCATTATTCATTAACAAATATAGAAGCTGGAGACATAGCCCAGAGGTAGAGGAATTGGATAGCATGTGCAACTCCCTCCCTCCCATCTATGACACAACAATCAGAAATGGCTCAGTGGATGAACTGTGGTTCTTCTATTATTTTGTGTCATGAATTACTTTTACAGATTTAAAATCTGATGTTCATTACAGTCATAAAATGATCCAAAGCAATTTTATTTCATGAGAAATAAAATCAGACTAATCTCATTCATTGTTTCTAGGGCTTTTGTTGTTGTTGATTTTTGAAGACAGGATCTTATTAACTTGAATTTTCCATTGACCTGCCTCAGCTGCATAAAAGGTGGAATCACAGGAGTAAACCACCATGCCTGTTTGTCTAATCTCACTCTTTTAAAGTCACATTTATTTATTTAGTATGTGTGTGGTAGTATCTATGTGGGAATATGAACTTACATATGTACGTTGGGTAGAGTCTTGATGCCACAGTGTATGTGTGTGTGTCTCTGTGTGTGTGTGTGTGTGTGTGTGTGTGTGTGTGTATGTGTGTGTGTGTGTATGTATGTGTGTGAAGGTCAAAAGACAAGTTCTAGTGATTGGTTCTTTTCTTCCACCATTTAAGTCCCAAGGATCAAACTCAAGGTATTATCTCTGGCAGCAGATGTCTTTACTCTCTGAGCCATCTAACTGGCCCTCTAATCTCAGTGCTTATTTATTTCACCTGATAAAAGCCTACTGTATGCTGGCCTGGTCACTGAACAGGATATACAGAGCTGAATGAGATGAGAACATCTTCACACGACATCAGTCTATTGGAGAAAATATAAAATGCACACAACTCAAGACTATGATCAGGAATAATGTCTGTATTTATATTCATGAACAGTATTACAGAAGTGGTCTGAATCCTGATCCAGACCTGGAGGCTTCTATGAAAAGGTACAGTCAACTGCAGGCAGAAAGGACTCAGTGAACTGATTCTACAGTTCATTCTTTAACACTAGAACAATGGTGGGAACTTAGAATAAGATCTAGAAAGAACAAGGGAGAACATCTTTTTCTATAAAAAGAAAAAGAAGTTTCCCACTCTTAGATATTAAAGATAAAGACATCTTTAATAACAACTGTGTAGGACACAAGCTCTTGCTAGCTCTGTAACTAATGACAGGAGATTGTGTGTGTGTGTGTGTGTGTGTGTGTGTGTGTGTGTGTGTGTGTGTGTGTGTTTATAAATGTGTGTGCTTTGAAAGTCTTCCTCTATTCCTCACTACTTTACTTTTTGAGATGGAGTCTCCCATTGGGCCAGTGAACTCCTGGGGTCTCCAGATTCTTCCCCAGGTGCTGGAATTAAAGAAGCCCAGCATTTTTTGTAGGTGCTAGGGATCTGAATTTAGGTCTTCAGGTTTCTTCTGTAAGCTTTTATCCAGTCTGTCACCCCAACTCCACAGTCTCCCAAGCAACTCTTATTTTGAAAAATGAAAATTGTTTTGCTAACATTTAAAACCCTCTGAACTGAGAATCTGTTTTATCCTGTGTTCTACACTTACAGAATTGAGGAATCTGGTTTCACAGACATGGGTCACTTCACATTCCATAATCTCCTCCAGAACATGATTGCTTTGCCTTCTCTAGAAAGTCCTTCTGGAAGCCCACAGAACTCTCCTAGTGTCACCTGAACACATTGACACAGACTGAACCACCCCTTAGGTTATAGACTATATTGCCTCCTATTTGCATTCTCAGGATGTTTGTTGTAAATTGGGCCCTATGATAGCAAGGGAAGGAATAGCAGGTGAATGAATTCCCCCAAAGAAGCAGTTAGCTGGGCAATGGCTATATACAGCTTTCAGCTTAGGACATTGGCTGTAAGGAGATACATTTTGAAGAAGTTCTTCTTCAGTCAGAATTGCTTTCTTTGTGTCCAGTTTTCTAAAATGTACTTCATACCACAATATATGAAGGAAAATGTTCATGCTGGCCTATGTACAGTTAAATTAAAGGTGAGTGTTAGCTGCCAGGCACATAATGTCCAGTTAGGCAATTTCTGCTTTGAAAATAAGGGTATTGTAAATTAGGGCAACCATGATTGATCAAAATTCAATGTGGTTAAAGGCTAGGGTCACAGTGCACGGGTCAGCAGCTCTCTGGTGCCAGGTCAGATCAATTTAGAGTTTAATTGACTTGATATGCACACATCTAAGTAAGTGTGAGAGGGATGTTCTCACATGGGAAGCACCTAGTGCAGCAGAGGGGAGCTGTGGGTCTGACGCTCATAAACCAAAGTCCAGAAGCTGTTAGGTTTCTCTTGTTCTTTTAACCACCTCTGAGCTGAGGATTTCCTGTTGTAATATGAATGCATGTCCTGTGCTGTGATGAATACCTGGACAAAAGCTATTTAAGGAATGTGTGTTGACTTTGGCTCCCAGAGTGAGGCTATAATCCATCATAGCTGGAAAATCATAGCAAGTGTTGGAGGAGGTCACATTGTGTCAGCAGTCAGAAAGCAGAGAGATTGAATGTCAGTGCTGAGCTCACTTTTTCCTTTCTATTCAACGCAGGACACACTAGCTTAAGGAATGGTGCTGCCCACAGTGTAGCAGGCCTCAAATCATGACACAGAGATTTATTAATTGTTAATGCTGTTGGCCTTAGTTAGGCTTGCTCCTAGCTATCTTTTTAAACTTAATTTAACCCAATTCTATTAATCTATGTGCTACCCTGAGGCTTGTTTATATCATCTATGTACTGTCCATCCTGCTTTCCTGCTTCCTTTGTGTCTGTCTGTCTATCCCCTGGCAGGCTGGCCTCTGGATGGGTGAAAGCCTCCCCTTTTCTCTTTGCTCACCCGCTCTACATATCCCTCCTCTACCCAGCTATTGGCCATTCAGCTTTTAAGTAGACCAATCAAGTCTTTTAGATAAGCATGATGAAAGAGCAGCACATCGTACATAGTTAAACAAATGCAGCATAAACAAAAGCAACACATCGTTATGTAGTTAAATAAATATTCTATTCCACAAGACCCTAGTTAAGGTGGATCTTCCCATCTCTGGTAAGCTAGTCTAGATACTCCTTCACATATACTCCCAGTGGCTTGTCTCTGAGACATTCTAGATACTGTCAAATTGATAATGAACATTTACCATCTTAGATGCCACCATCTTTCTTTAAGACATGAGGCCCCTGTGGAGAGCAAGAGAAATCTATGTGAAAGTGACAGGCTGGTTCAACTCATTCATAAAATGAAACCTCACCAGTGTCCACCATCATCTTCCAGTACGATGCATGCATTGCTTAGAGCTACCTGGAATCCAGTCAAAACTAGGAAACTAAAAGGAAGGAAACTACTTAGTATCAGTCTTTTCAGCCCACTATATACGTGCCTGTGTTATGTCAGTATGTAATAAATCAAAAAGATGCTAAGCTGCTTAGCAAATTTAGCAGATAAAGATATCTCACTCTCCACAGCAGCTGGTCATACAGCATTGATAACATCTCAGAATTTATTATAATATTAGTGGCACTGTTTTTCCTAGATTTTTATGATTGCTATTGCTATGTCCAATGATAATTACAGTATCATGAGACTATTAAGATAAAAATAATGTGAAATCTCTCTGTGCATATTAAATAACCTCCTCATGTAATGACATCTTTACTACCCACTATCTCTTAGGGGCATCCTCATGCTGGCTCCATGATGAATAGGAAAGAAAAATGTGTGGCCAGACCTTGATGTCAGGGCCACCTACGGAGAGCAGAGGGATGGGGAGGGCAGTAGACAGCAGGAGAAGAGGGGAAGTGTAGATCTCTACAGTTAAACCTAAGCAAGAATGTTTATCCCCCAAAGAGCATGGAGGAATTATTAATAAATCTAAAGTAATAACAATAAGAATTTTAAAAAAATCACTGTTAAGAGCAGGCTGTGCCCTATCCTAAATTACTCCATATTGTGAGAATAAGTGGTTTTTCCAGGCTGTGACTTTCCCTGAAAGACTATTTTACAAGCATCATTTGATACCATTTCTAGTGCAAACACAGAGCCAGTATGGGCCTTCATCTGGATCCTATAGAGTACAGAGAAGGACACCTCATGCTGCCATGACAGTACATGCCACCATCCTTTCATCAGCATATCATGCATATATCAAGTATATATCAAGTATCAAGGGAATAACAAGCAGGAAACTCCTAAGTGTCCTGGGGATTTCTTTTAGGCCCAGTTCTCACTGCTGACCTGGTCTACTTGAATTCATTCATCTGGACCTGCCATCATTCATCTATGTGGACATGGTACTATGGTTGGTTTCTACAGCCTCCACTGCCCCACACTTTGCTTCTGCAATTCAACTAGGTCCTAAGGTTGGCTCAAATCTGACCCTGATACTTGACTCTTCATCAATAATTCCAGTAGATCTCTAACAAGTTTCATTATCTAAGTTCCACTGTATTTTTATTGATTACATACCAGCCTTCTGCTTGCCTCCAGCAAAACCTCTTTGATAATTCTTGAACTCTGATCCTACCTCTTTAACCCTTTGTAGCCATTATGAAACCTATGTATACACACAGACATATATACATTATTGTGCTATTTGTGACCTGAATGTAATAGTCAGAGTTAAAATTGAAATAAAATCATCAATGTTTGCTTCAGTTGCCTATCAAAAGAAATAAAGGACTAGTTGACAAGTTGAGGTCAATGGAACAAATAGAGTTTATAAATTATTATAGTTTTTTGCACCATGAGAAAACACAACCCTTTCATCTATGTTTATGAAATTAATGTTCATGATGATATCTATCTATGTTTCAAACTAACAAAAGATAGCATAATCTGTAAAACTGCTCATCACTGGCATCCTTCTATGGCCCACTACCACACACTAGTAGTAGTTGTGTTTATTCTTAGAACAAACAACATATAAAACTCTAGTATCTCCACCAGCTCCTAGTTCTTGGTCCAGTATCTACATGTCAATGTCATATCTCTAATACTTCTAGTCTATAATGTCTCATCTCTAATATTTGTAGTCTATATTTTTCATCCATACTCTATAATGACTCATTTCTAATATCTCTTGTTTATAATGACTCATTTCTAATATCTCTAGTCTATAATAAAAAAGTATTTCTGGTCTCTCTTTTCTGTTGAAAAAAATCAGTTTGGGGATCAGATTTGAGTAGACTGGAGATAGGTGGTTTTTCAATTATCAGCATTCCTGGGCATCTTACATCAGCTTTGATTGTCACACATTTTTATTTGCACAGTTCATATGCTCTGGGACTCCAAAGCTTAATATGCTTAGGATTTGCAAGCTGTCCATCTGAATGCAGCAAGGAAAATCTGAAATATTAGTATGAGAATTCCTTTCCTAGAAACACAATGTCTGCATTTTCATAATTCCCCAGTGACAAACCCAAGTATGATTCCTCCAAGATGACAGTGGTAAATAAATACATTTATTAGGCTTTCCTATATAGAATGGGGGAGGTGTTACCAGCAAGAATTTGGATGACCCTAAGATATTGACATTGAGATGTCTCCACCCAGCAATGTTTTGGTTTTTCCATAGCTAGCTACATGGATCCCTTCTTGAATCAGCCTCCCCAGATTACATATTCTAGCACCTTCCAAAATCCAGGGGGTACACATAATTAGAGCAGAATTATATACAAAAGGCAAGAGGAGCATCTGAGATGTCAGTAGGAGTCCAGTGGGCCCCATCCTCCTCTTTATACTAGTTCTCACTAGTGGCTCTTCCATGAAGAAATGGCTGATCCAGTAAAGGTGGTGGCTGTTATGCTCAGAAGACTGAGCTCTACAGTAAGCCATCTTCTGTATTCAGATTATTAACCAGGACTCACAGGTTTAAACTTCTTTTTATCAGTACTAGTAATGGAGAAAAATAGTAAAGTCTTAATCTTGATTGACATTGAATCACAGAATGGAGGAAAGGGGCTTCACTATTGCAAGCCCTGTGCTTCCAGTCCTACCAGCTGAGCTAGGTCCTGTGAACTGAGTGAACGAGACTCATGCCTTCCTTTTTTCAGTGACCATGGAAACCCGAGGACTGCTCATGCTGTGTGTATGCTGTGGTAAACGCCAGTTAGAAGCAGGAAAATGTGAAAGCAAGACTTTGATGTGAGCCTGACAATGAGTTCAAAGAAGGCAGAAATGTGCCATTGAAATCCTGTACTTATTTTTCTGAGATTGGAACCAAAGTGATTCAGGTTAAGAGCATTCTGGGTCACAAACACCTCTGGCACCTTTTCAATGACATAGGACAAAGATCACTGGCTGAATGCACAGAGATAACATGTGCGTGAATGTAGCTCATGTATGTGTGTCTATCTGCCTGTTCACCTATGCTTCTGAATACCTACACCCTCACCCCAGTTGCAGGCACTGTCTTCCTCCTCAGAGCTATCCCTCAGTTCTATACTCTGCAATCCCAGCATGCCTAATCTCCTCAGCTTTAAGGGTCAACTAATCACTCAGGATCCTAAGTCACCTGGTTCTCTTTGTCTGGTAAAAAGTTTTTCTCTTCTACATAAAAACAGCATTGCTTTTGTCTTCGTGCTCTTTATTTCTGCCTTACATTACTGTTGAGAATAAAGCTTGCTTTTCCCTAGCAAAACAGGACCATCATCATAGTTATGTTTGACAAATGATCAACACATGAAAGTTACATGAGTATAAAAAACTAATATGGCTTGGGATGTAGAGTGTTGGTAGATTATTTGATCTGTGTATTAAAAGCTGAGTTTGTTTTCCCAGTGTCCTGTTAAATTAGGAATGGTGACACTTGCCTATAATTCCAGCATACAAAAGGAGGAGGAGGAGCAAGTAGGAAGATTGGAAGTTTATGGTCATTTTTAACTACATGGTGGATTTAAGACCACCCTGGGCTCCATGAGACCCTGTTTCAAAAGAAAGAAATGGCAATGGATGAAGACCATGCTGCCAAGCCCGACTCACAGAGTTCCATCCCTGGGGCCCTGACAAAAAACACATGTATATGAGAAAGAAATTATTCATTTTGCAATTTGAGGTTACAGTCCATCATCATGGGAAAGTCAAAAGAGACTAGAAGTAGCTAGCCATGTCACAGCCACAGTTAAAAGCAGAAACAAATAAATGCTATTATGTTTGTTGCTCAGATAGCTTTCTCTAATTTATAAAATCTAGAGTTGTAAGTGCTGTTCACTTTCAGGTTGGGTTTTTTTCACATTAATTAAAGTAATTAATATAATCCAGGGAATCGAGCCTCTGAGGGCAACAGCACTCATGTGTATCTACCCATAGATAGATAGATAGATAGATAGATAGATAGATAGATAGATAGATAGATAGATATAGATAGACATAGATATAGATAGATAGATATAGATAGACATAGAGATATATAATTTAAATATATATATAATTTTTAAAAAATGATGTAAGTTGGGCCAGCATCCAGAGAGCCTCCTTCTAGTAACTGATGGAAACAGATGCTGAGGCCCACAGCCAAGCAAGCACTGGGCAGAGCTTGGGGAATCCTGCTGAAGAGAGGGAGGAAGGAATGGATAAGCCATGGGGAGGGGGTGTTAAGAACATCACAAGGGAACATAGAAACAACTAACCTGAACTGACAGCCTGGGAGGCTGCATGGGACTGACCGAGGCCCTCTACATACCTATGGCAGTTGTGTAGCTTGATCTACTTGGGGGACTCCTAACAATGGGAGAAGGGCTGTTCCTAATGCTTTAGCTGGATCTTCTGAACCTATTCCTCATACCAGGTTGCCTTGCCCAGCCTTAATACAATGTGAAGGGCTTAGACCTACAGTAACTTTACCAAGTTTACCAATGTCAAGCTTTGCTGATACCCATGGTAAGTCTGCCCCTTTCTGAACAGAAACAGAGAAGTGGAGGGAAGAAGCAGAGGGGAGGGTAGGTGGGGATGAGAGGATGGGGAGGGGGGAGGAAATTGCAGTCAGGATGTAAAATAAATGAATGTTTAATTAAGATGGTAAAAAAAAAAAAAGATGTAGGAACGAAATTCATGGCTGGAAAGAAGGAAGAGAAAGGCAAGGGGCTGCCGGAGACTTCCGGAAGCTCTGTGTTCCCCATTAGCCGTGAGTCATCTCGGCTTGGCTCAGGATGTTGTCTGTCGATTCTAGAATTTAGATGGTATACCAGTAATGGAAATTTCTTTCCTTGTTGATTTGTTCTTAACAATTACATCTAAGAAATACCTTCACCAGGCATCCTCACTCATATTTTGATGGCTTCCCATGTCTGTCACTTAATGTTTGTATCATCACTCACAACTGAAAACCATTTCATAGACACCCGCAGCCGTGCTCCTTAGCTTAGGTGACTCCTAGGCAAGATGTCCTATGAAAGGCCTACCTCTGCTTTCCCTAGATACAGCTCTGCTCCCTCATCAGCCAGCCTATCCCATTAGAAATTCAATGAGCTGAAAGAAAACAACAGATCCTGCCCCTGAGCCTACATCTGTGGGAATTTATCTGTCAGGTAATTGAGGAGGTTACAGCATACTCCACTGTGGCATTTGGCCTCTAACCTCATGCCACTTCTGAGGTGAGACAGATTCATTCACCAATGGAGCAGAATAAGGGCAAGAATGAGTTTTGCTGGTGTCTGATTTTTCATTTAATTAAATGTAAGTTGATATCCGCTCCAAGGACCTCAATGATGCAGGAAGGGTGGCAGAAAGGCCTTGTGGGTATTTAAGGGCAACATTAACATTTCCCGGGTGTAATTAAGGTGTGTCCATAGCATTTGGTTCTCAGAGAAGGATGTGGTGTTTGAGGCCATTCTGTCATCCCTAACTTCACACTGTCACAGCAGCGTTATTAGAAACATGACCTTGGATAAGTCACTTACCCTCTGTGACTTCTGAGATAAAGCAGGGTTGTTAATGTCTCCCAAACAGAGCTGTTGTCAGCATTCCCTGAGACTGTGGATGGGTAATCAGCATCTCTCACAAGAAAGGCACTGCTCTACACTGGGTTCCTCTTCACAGTGACAATGTAGCAACTAGGCCACTTGTGTGATTGGGAGGATAAGGACTCGGGTTCAGAAAACTAAAGTAACTGCCTACCAATCCAAAGCATAGCAACAGCCAACACAGAGGGTGGCCTCCCAGGTATTCTTTAAGACCTTGCCTCTGTAGGTTTATTTCCAAGAAGAACCCTTGCTCTCTTTAATGTTCTCATACAAACTTGCTCTGTATTGCAAGAAAATACACAAACGAGTAAGCGAAGATGTGGCTGTGACATCTGGGAGTGAGTGTTCACTAGCAGCACAAGCAATGATGAGCTAGGCTGATTGTCTCCTGTGTGACCAGGTTCTGAATCTGTCAAGTTTATAAGGTACCTTGTCCACTGAGTCATCATACCAGTGCTATCCACAGACCTTGTGGGGGGACATTGGAAGTGAAAGTTGACCTCCGTGTTAGCCGGCTGTTCTTCACTGTGACAAAATGTCTGAAGCGAACAATCTAAAGGAAGAAGGATACATGTTGGCTGCTGGTTTCAGAGCCTATTGTTCATGGTCAGCAGATTCCATTGCTTCAGGTAGGTGCTGAGAAAGGACATGCTTGTTGGATCCTGTGTCACAAGAAGATGCTCAGCAACAAATGGTAGCTATGCAGTACACTGTTCCTAGCCTTCAGCCATGTTGCCCTGGGAACCAGCATACATGTATTGAGCCTGGGTAGCACCATGCCAGCCTTTGTGCTTGTCTACATTTCACATAGATACTCTCTGTGAGATGATTAAATCTTGAACCCTAAAAGGATCAACTTTCTCACATTAACAGTTTTCCCCAAATCTGATCAATAAATGTCCTCATACAATATTAAATTAATTAAATCTTTTTTGAATTCTAGAAAGGCAGTTATTCATATTGTCTTTTATTTTGTAAGAGAGAAGGATTTTTGGATATTTAGTAGTCATTTCAGGGTGCAAAGCATAATTCAAGCATCAGCAGCATCTTATTCTGAATTTGGGATCTGAGGTTTTAGAAAAGACACATTGGGAAATAATCAAAGAGCATAAGATTAAATTGTTTAGAGAACTTCAAAGCCAGCTTTAATTTTCTTTTTCTTTCCTTTTTCTTTTTTTAATTTTTTTATTTAAAGGGTTTTTTTTAAACATACTCACCACTGTTGCCCCTCCCTCCCCTTTTCCCAGTTATCCCCCTGCTTCCCCCCGCCCATCCCCCATCCATTCCTCAGACAGGGCAAGGACTCCCAAGGTGAGTTAATACAGTTTGTTATATCAAGTTGAGGTAGGACCAAGCTTTTCTCCCATTATCAAGGCTGAGCAACTTGTTTCTATGTAGGAAATGAGCTCCAAGAAGCCAGTTCATGTACTAGGATTAAATTCTGCTCCTACTGACAGACAAGGACCCATAAAATGTCCTTGCTCTGCAGCTGTCATCGTCATCCAGAGGGCCTAGTTCAGGTTCCCCAGCTGTCAGTCCAGCATCAGTGAGCTCCCAACAGCTCGGGTCAGCTGTCTCTGTGAGTTTCCTCATCAAGATCTTGATCTCTTTGCTCATGTAATCTCTTCCTCCCTCTTTTCACTTGGACAGGGAGCTAGACCCAGTGCTTAGCTGTGGATCAATGCATCTGCTTCCAACAACTGTTGGATGAAGGTTCCATAGTGACAATTAGGGGGGTCATCAATTTGATTAAAAGAAAGCCAGTTTAGAGTCTTAGCTGATGTCATCATTGTGGGTTTCTCTCTAACACTACAATGGCTTTGAGATGAGAGAGAGAGAGAAGGTCATCACTGGTTGCTTCTCTGCTGATTCTTTGATCATTTAGGTTCTTTTTTTAAAAAAAACTTTATTTATTTATTTATTTGTCTTGGTGTTTGCCTGGAACTGGAACTACAGACAGTTGTTAGCTGCCATGTGGGTGCTGGGAATCGAACCTGGGTCCTCTGGAAGAGCAGACGGTGCTCTTAACCGCTGAGCCATCTCTCCAGCCCCGATCATTTAGGTTCTTATCCCAATATCTAACACTGAAGTTTTTATTGATAAAGAATACTTAGATAAACAACAACATTAAAGATTCAATTGTGACTGGGAATAATAAGTGTTTTTATATAATGTGTAAATATATATCTAGTAAACAATGTCTCTTGATTTAACTTTTTGTCTTTTTTAATTAAAGTTTATTTTAAATATTACACTACTTACCCTATTTCCTTCTTTTATTCAACCCTCCTATGTCTAGCTCCCCATTCTCTTCCAAATTGTTACCCTCTTTTTCTTAATTATCTTTGCCACACACATATATACATGTACATACACATTCACATATGCATAAATAAATAAATGCAACCTGCTGCTGAGTCTCTTTAGTGTGGCTTGTATGTAGATGATTTTAGGGCTGGCTATTTTGTATTGGCTAACCATTAAGGAACTCATCACTAGGAGTGACTAATTCTCCTCTCAGTGGTCACTAGATGCCTATAGCTCTTTGTCTGAGGGTGAGAGCCCCTGGGAAGGCTTTTAGGTTAGATCCAGCTTGAATCCTCTGAGCTCTGTGTCTTAAATGTGCAATGTCTTCAACTATGGGGACTTAGCTACATACTCTGAGAGGCACCAAGGGAAACAGCAATAGTCTATACTGTTTGGGGAGTCATTTGCACTACCATGACCAAAGACGGCAACAGAGGTTTCTTGTGCCCAATACTGAGAATTTTTTTTAATTTAATTTTTACAGGAGTAAATATACTTAATGCTTTAAAAAAATATAAAAACACAAAGAAAAATATTGAGAGGCAAGGAGAAAACTTCGCAAACTTAAGGTACAAAATCCTTCTTTGCCAGAAAAATTACTGTTTTAATTTCGTTACTCACATAACCACTTGCAGTTAATGATTCAGTAATGTGCCTATGTATTTCTGGGCATGGAGAGGTATATAAACACAAAAAGAGGTATACATTTAAACTCTTAACTGTAGCTTTAAAATTTAATTGTTTGTATATTAATTGTAATAATATATACCCTGTTAAATAGTCTTTATATACTATAACTTCTTAAGCAAACATGCACATAATGTGTTAGTTAAGCTTTCTCTTTTGTTGCCATAAAATTCAAATTAAGATCTATGTCTTAATAAGGAGGAAGTATTTATTGAGTCACACTTTGAAGGTCCAGTCAATCTGGAAGAGAAGCCATCATGTGAGGAGCAGGATGCATCTCACCACATTGCATCGATGCCCAAGAAGCAGAGATTGATGGATGCTGCTGCTACTTTGTTTTCTTCTTTACTCAATTCAAGACTCTACACCACAGGCTGGTGCTGCCCACATTCAAGGTCAATCTGCCCACCTCTATTAATCCAACTACAGAAATGCTCTGTCGTGGGCTCGAGAAAGGGCTCAGTATAAGAACTCTTGTTCTTGCAGAGGGTCCGGATTGGCTCCCAGAACTACATGGTGATGCAAAACCACTCAATGGGAGCACATATAAATTCACACATGTCATGCAGACAAAACACTCATACATATAAAATAAATAAATCTAACATTTTTTTTAAAAAGAAACTCTCACAAACCAATTTAAAGGTTTGGTTTGTCCCCTGGGTAAATCTAGATCTTATCAATTTGACTATCAACATTAGCCATCATACAGACTTGAGGTCTTTGAATCATCTTAATATTTATCTGTAGTTATTCGACTCTAATCACCATTGGTCACTATCTTTAATTATATTAGTCTTTTCTACAAACAAGGAAAGCAGCCGACAGAAATCTAATCTAATAACAGTTTAACAATCAAGCCAAGTGACTACCAGGAGGCAGTGGTTATACAGTAACCTTCAAATATTTTTACATAGTCTTATAATTCAAAGTAATTTGAAAGATAGCAATAAGTAAATGTTATATTTAGTGGCTATTGCTTTGTCTGCTTTGAACTTAAAATTTTTCCAAGCCATCAAAGATTATTTTTTAAGCTTAGTCATCTGTCTAATACTTCCAAATTAGAATTTTGGAATTTGTGATTTTCGTTTACACATCAAATTCTTTGGAGGCATAGCATTGTAAGGTTTCATGAAAGTAAGCCACTTAGAAAGATGTTTTTGGCAAGTGGACCAAATACTGGAGACTCTTCATCCTCATCTGTTCTCTGAACTGAATGTTCATCCTTCAGCTTCTGAGAATGTTGCTCTTCTGGGCCTCCTACAACTTCACCCTGACAACATGCAATATATTTTTACAAAGATTTTCGTGACTCTTTCACTCTGCTTCCCTCTCCTTGTAGAGCCATCCTCATAATACCATCTGCCCTAGAACCTCAAACATTGCTTTTTGTCTCCTGGCCACCCTCTCCTCAGCCTCTGCTTCCATACATATACACTCCATATGGTACCCTGCTATATTACCACCAGACATTTAAATGTTTTCCAATTCCTTGAGTCTATTATTAAATCATTTAAGAAAACTCATCTCCAAATGTTGTATTTCCTTTTGGATTCTTTTCTGAAAGAAAATTTCTGGAATAGGGCTCCTAAGTATACAAAAAGTATTCCTTTTCAATGACTCCTGAAATGACATCATCTCTAAGATAGACCAGTGAAATTCTGTGTTATTTCTAGCCATGAAAGTGATGTCTTCTAACTCAGAGAAAGGTTGTTCAAAGTATCATCAGAAAAGATATATACTTGGGTCTTTTGTTTGTTCTTAGTCATATCTTGGTTTTTCTTGTTGTTGTTTTGTTTTGTTTTTTGAGATGATACTTCTTTATATAGCCTTGGTTGTCCTGGAGTTTACTCTGTAGACAAGGCTGGTCATAAACTCATAGAGATCTGCCTGTGTCTGGATTCTTAGTGCTGGTTTTAAAGGTGTGAACCACTACTCTACTCATCTTAAATTTTTCAAGACTCTAGATCTGTGGCAATCAGCTTTAATTTTCAAACTGACACAACATATAATTATTTGTGAAGAGATTCTCAATGAGGAATTATATAAATCAGGTGAGTTTGTGGTCATGTCTGTGCAGGATTATCTTAACTGATGTAAAAGATCCAGCCTGAACATGAGTGGCATCATTTCTGGGTTTGGGGCCCTTGACTCTCTAAGAGTTGAGAAATCAAGATAAGTGCAAGTAAGCAAGTGTTAATGCATGCATTTATTTATTTCTGCTCCTGATTGTGGAAGATACCATATGACTGGATGATTGAAGGTCCCACCCTAACATGCTTACTATGATGAATAGTAAATAGTATGGACTTGTAAGCTGAAATAAGCCTGTTCCCCATAATTGGTTTTTGTCAGGGTATTATCTCCCAGCAACAGAAATGAAGTGAGATCAAGAGTCATAGATACTATGGGATTATGTGTTACATTTTAGATAACTGTCCCACCTATGGGTTTAATAAAAAGCTGATTGGCCAAAGACAGACAGGAAGTGTGGGTGGAGCTACCAGACTGGGAAAATCCCAGAGCAGAGCAGACATGCCACACATACACCACAGGGACATGACAGAGACAAGAGGAGGAGATGACTGAAGATGCAAAAGAAAGAAGTTGAACTGCTGCTCTCTGAGAAAAGGTACTGAGCTGTATGGCTGAATAGGATAAGAAGGATGGGTTAGTTTAAAGACTAGAGAGCTTGAAAGTCTTATGCCTGGGCCCTAGGTCAATCAGCAGAAAATTAATGTAAATGTATGTGTGTCTCTTTATGACTATGAGTGTTTCTGCCAGACTGTCAGACTGCTGGTCAGAAACTTTTTACAACACATAGATGCTCTCATACTCATTGTATTTGTTTTTGAAAAATTAGAAAATTATTTATAACTTCATGTAGCTACTTCGCTTTCAGTTAGACATCAAAAATGTCTAATGTTTTAGAAAAGATATATAATCCCCCAATCCCTCCATCTGAATTAAAGGATAAGCATAAGTCTGGGGAAAGACTCCCTTAGACTTGGCCACCTCATTTTCACTCTTCTCTCTTTTTCCTGTGATATGCTGACTGATCTCACACTACCACAGACAGTCATCTCACAGTTCCTTCATAATTTCTCTACAACATGGTGACTTTGGGCATTACTTTTTCTCTTAGGCAAAATAGTTTCAGTTCTTTCCATATCTCCCACAATTACATTTATATTCCTAGCTCCCTTTTAAATTTTGAGGTCATCTTCCAATGAAAAGGAGTGACCAACCTCACAGGATGACTTCCAAATTAGAAGCCTAGTTCTCTAGCTCAAAATGTATGCTGTAGGTTACACATAATTGAATTACACACCAATCAAGAATCTGTAGTGAAAAGGGAATGTCCTTCTATATGCTGTGAATATAATTCTTTAAATAAGGAAACTGTTTTGGCCATGGTAGGCACCATAGAAATAGGTAGGGAAATTGAGGTACAGGTAGGAAGAGGGCAGAGTTGAACAGACTAGATTCAGCAGCCAAGGAAGAACCATGCGAGAGACACAGGTGAGCCACAGGCTGAGCCATGTGGCCAAACAGATGAATGGAAATGGGTTGAGTTAAGATGAGAGAGTTAGCTAGGAATATGCCTGAGACATAGGCCAAACAGGATAAAATTAATATAAGTGTCTGAGTCATTTGGTGGGGGGATGCAGCCTTGGGCAGGTCTGGACCTCTGGCTGATTGGGCCAGAAAGCTCTTACAACAGTATACATTATTGCACATATTTTTGAAATACTATAAGGTCAATACTAGACCTTTTTCTTAAAATTATCTATGATTCATATCCAACATATGATTTCTGTTTTTGGAATCTGGAGCTACTTTGTGTCTGCTTGTGATAATCCATTTTGCTTGCTCCTGATCACAGGATCACACAGACTGGGCAATTTATAAAGAGATTATTTTTGTCTTATTATTGTTGTGTGTATTTATTCTCTCATACAGTATAACGTGATCACAGCTCTCCCTCCCTTTGCTCTTTCCAGTTACCCACAACTTCCCCCCCCATATCTACTCCTCCTTCATTTCCATTCAAAAAGGAGCTGGCCTCCCAGGGATATGAACAGAATACAGCATAAAAAGATACAATAAGACTAGGCACAATCCTTCATAACAGGACAATTTTATATTGGCTTCTTATGATCCTTCTTTAAGGTTAAGGGGGATTATGGTCTTCTTGTTGACAGAGTCACAAAGCAGCACCTAGTATTAGATGGTGGAAGGTTGGGAGCACCCAGCAGATTTGGATGAAATGGCTATTACAGGAATTTCACCCTTGAGAGGATCCACTTACCCTTCAATGCCCAATTCATTCATGAGGGGTTTTAGGGTCCTGGATAAGCCCCACAAAAGACTACCACACATGAATGCAATCAGAAAGAGCATTTATTATTTCAGCATACTGGACCCTGCCTTTCCACACAAATGCAAGTTGGCAAAAACCCCAAAAGGGAAGTGAGAGCTCCTTTTGAGCCTACTTAAGGGGAGCGTCCCAGGAAGCTAGCTCATCTTAGATATGATTGGCTTAAGCAAATGGCAATCATATTAGTATGTTCTAATTGGCCAGGGCTAGTCAGAGGCTAGTCAGAGGCTAGCTAGTCAGAGTTACAGTTATTTCATTTTGGACAGGTCTGGACAAGTCCCAGGCTTTGTCTTTGAGTTGCTATGAAGGCTGGGTGGCACAGCATGTACTGACTGTGGGGGCTGGATCACCAACCCAGGCTTGGTGTGTTCTATCTCTCTTGTTCTGTTGTCAGGGGCACCAGTGACTAACTGCCCTTGTTCATAGATCCCTCAGAACTGTCTGTCTAGTTTCAAGAGGCAGGAATTAAGGGCTAGTTTTAGCTGAGTTATTAAGATAGATGGTTGTCTGATATTGGTCTGGCCCACTCATGGGTAGGATATACTCCAAACTTAAAGCCCCACTTAGTTTCACCTCTTACCATTTTATAATGACAATGTAATTTTCACATAGATCTCATAATAGATTCACTAGAAGAAAGGGATCTCTCTTTTCTGTATTTTTATTTCTTTCTTTTCTACTTGAGTGACAGTCACTCATTGTGACTTACAGGGTCTAGAACAGCTTCTAAAGTTCAGAGTATATGACTTAATCTTTGGAATTTTGAGAAAGGATGTAAAATAAACCTTGTAACCTGATGGGGCTTCATGAGTCAGGACAGAGTCACAATTGAAATAGCATGTTAGAGTTCTAGCTCCCAACTAATGAATGTCCATTCACACACAAAAGTCTTCAATCCAATGAAATAAATGAAATGAAATAGACACAGGAGGCAAAATGACAATTTGATGGTGTGAAGGTAAAATGTAAATGTGTAAGTAGGGCATTAATTCAGAGAACTTGCTGAAGTACACAGTATATCTCTCCCTGCTGAGCCTGAGGGTAGTCGGTGACCAGTGACATAATGTTATGATGCTTGTACCATAGTTGACCTTGTGGCTTCCTGTGAAAATATCCCAGAAAACGTCAGTGGGTTTTTCTCAGAAAGACCCTGCTTATCAAGTACTTGAGCATCCATAACAAGTCATAGGTTGATTCTTCTGATAAAAGGATATTATTTATAATAAGCCTCACCATCAAACAATCTTTAGATATAAAAGGCTCACCATGTAAATGTGACAGAAAGCATTGACATGTAGTTTAGATATGGGCTATGAAAGGAACTGGTATATGAGAGCTCATGAGAACTGATGGACTCAGTTGGTAGGATAATTAGGCTCTCAAAAAAAGGGTCAAGGTTTGTTGGGATCAAACTGTAGAGATGGGAAGTAATTCAACACAGGATGAGGTTGTTATTGCTGTCTTCATGTTCATATCTGATGTGTTTATTTTCAAAAATAAAAGTAGTGATACTTTCCCTTTGGGAAGAGTTATAGACAACTACAATGTCGCTGAGAACTCAGTGACCACTAATACAATGGTGCTCCTGGCCTTCATTTGCTTTCATGGTCCACTTGCTTTCCCTTTGTCCTGCAAAGGCAACTTTCAGTTTATGTCTTCCTGTACTATCCTCCACATTTAGCTGTTGAGGACACCTAAAGGAATTTAGAACTCCAAGTCCCTTTCTTAAGGATGAGAATCCAGAGAGCAGTAGTCTTTAGTACATTGGACCATTAATGATCCTTAGCAATGCCAAGATATCATCTTCCAGTGTACTGATTTCTCAATGATTTGACTTTCATTTCTCAAATGAACTTGTCCTCCATCCTAAATAAGAGATCCACAATCTAAATATCATCATTGTCAACAACTAAAGTCATCCACCCTCCAAACTGGAGGTTGCTGTACTTCTAGGTGATTTAATTACGTACCCAACAACAAACACCTTTCAACCCTATTTCTGATCCTGACATACCTCCATCTCTTCACCTACAACCTTCTCCTATTTTCAAATACTTATTACATAACATGCTTTTCCTATCCAGTTTTATGTTATCAATGAGTTCATCCTTATTTCTTTAAAATTCTAATATACTAAACAGAAAATCCAGTGACTCTGGTAAAATATAAAGTTTTACTAATTCCAAGCATCCTTGCCCATAGCTGTGGAGCACAGGAAAATCTACACTTGTGTTGACTGTTTTCATTTCAAAGTTACATCACTAATCTCAAGTGAGTTTGTGAAGTTATTTTACAATTTATAATTTTTCTTTCTCCTCTGAGTTGTCTTTTATACCATGAAGCATTTTCTTTCCCATCTTTACCTTCTAGATTGTCTTAGTTCTACCTTATTAGCAAACACAGAAAATTAGAGAGAATTTTTCCAAGCCCCTAGCTATGCCTACCTGCCAACCTCCATACCCATATTTTGTGTCACAGTATTCCTGGGAGACCTAAACAAATGTCTACTCACCACAGATAAGGAACTGCAACAGATCAAGGTAAGGATACTACCAGTATTCAACTTTGTCAGCCAGTGAGTTTATTGAGGTAACTTCCAGGGACATGGAGACACAAAGGCAACTATATCACTGAAAGCTTTCCCTGGCATGGATGACTCATAAAAACTGAAAGCCTGGAGCTTTCTGTTCAAATTTAAGGCTATTTGACAACTAAGAGTCTTCTCTTATCAGCAGTCTTTGGAGAGAGGGAGGAACCTTGCATACCTGATAAGCTTTAGGACTTTCCTGAAATTTGCGAGTTGTTTGCTTCCTAAGTCTTAAGGAGATTTTCTTTAGAAGTTACTGAGTCATAATAAGCTTTCCACCAGGATGGAACATTTCAACTCAGAAGGCATTTGCTAACCAACACAAATATATAAATTGTCTTTTCCTGCCTTCAGCATCTCTGGAAGGTGGCTAGAATAGTCTTCCCTTCTCTCTCACACACACACTAGATCCATTTCCTTTCTCTGAGTTTCATTAGTGCCAGCATGCAGACATGCTTGTGTTTTCTCCCTTTTCCAAAGATGTTATTATTTCTTAATCCTATTTATAAACATAGCTTCTGCTCCTTGAAATTCAACAAAAATGTGTTGTCTCTTATGCTAATGGCCTCTTATTCTCTCTGCTATCTTTTATCTTTTCATCAGTCTTCTCTCCTCACCATTCCCATAAAATAGTCATTTAAAGATTTATTTCTTACTTTCACATTGATAACATATGTGCTTAATTCTCAATCTATATAGCAAAAAATACACTTACTAATGATCTATCCTAATTAGCCTGGGCTAGTAAGTGATATATCAAGTGTCCTACTATAGGCATTCATCATGCAAATATTTATGATGATTTTGCATATGTTTAGACAACAAATAAATTTCCTTTCTGTTAGGAGAGCTTTACAAAGTCAACCCTTATGCCTCTTTACAAATTTCTTAGTCTTTATCCCCTGGCAGCTGTCCACATCCTAAGTCACTAACTACTTCTTCATAGTTGTTCATTTTGTTTAGTTTTTCTTAGGGAGAAGAGGACAAGAATTAGTTGTATAGGGCTAAGCTGGCCTGAAACTCATGATCTTCTGCTATACATACCCAAGTATTGAGTCTACAGGTATGTAGTATCACAGTTGTTAAGATATATACCTAAATCCAACTATAATATATGGATATTTCAACTTGTAGATACGCTGAGCTTTAAACAACCCTAGCTGGCTATGGTATGTAATTCTTTGTATGTATTATCATTGATTTGCAAACATTGTGCTAGGATTTGGGCAGTTTTGCTCCTGAGAAATTTGATCTGGTTATTCTCTTGTAATGTTTTTATCTTGTTTTACTATTAGTATATCATGGATTACAGAATGGAGCTCTTCCCTTTTTCTCTTTATGAAAGAGCTTTGAGAAAACTGTGTTTTCTTTCTAAGATGTTTGGTAGACTTCACCAATGCACATGTCTAGGCCTATTGCTCTTAGTTTTGAAAGCTTATATTCTGCTCAGGTTTTATTATTTTCCTCTGTGATTTTTTTAAAATTTGAAGAATGCCTGCCAAGGCTAGTAGAGAGCATCAAATTTCCTGGATCTGGAGTTATAGGTGGTTATGAGTCATCCCACCTGGTTCTGGGAACAGAACTTTGGTTCTCTCCAGGAGTACCAAATGCTCTTAAAAGCTGAGCCATCTCCATGGTCCTCTTATAGTTTTCCTTATTTCTTGCTTTTAATGTTTAGTAATTAATGCAGTTTTATTATAACTATCTTTTTTTAACTTCCTGATGAAGAATCTTAGTGATTTGATTCTTTGAAATTTTTAATTGTTTTAATTTCTAAGACATTCATCCATTACTCTAAAATCCTTACTGAATGTTGTGTTGACTGCTTCCTAGTAATTTAATTTTAATTATATATGAATATAAATATATACATTAAATATATAAATGTATACATATATATCTGACTAAAGTGTTTTTAAATTTGTTCAGAGATTTTTTTTTCATTAACAAAATCCTTACTAATTATTATCAATTTCTCTAAGATCTTTTTGTTTGTTTTTCAGCTTGTTGCTAAGATGTTCTTAACTATATTGCAATTGCCAGCATATTTTTAGTGATTCCTGTCATTCAAAATTTTGTTAGGATGTGTTCAGGGGCTCAAGTGGTTACATGTAATGGGAGTATGTATCCACTCTATTGAATGAGCTCAAGTTCTGTGGATGTCACTTTGTTGATTGATGGGCCTGTTCAGTATAAGTATGTCCCTACTGATTTTCCAGTGGCTGAATCTGTCAGTTACAGAAATTGGACTTGGGAGTTTCTAGCTATGATAATTTATTTATTTAGCCTTGAATTTTTTTCCCATCAGTGTCTGCCACACACATTTACAGACTTTCTGTTGGTAAGCACATGTATATTAACTATTGCTATATTGTAGTTTAACCGTTCCTTCTCTTACATAATGTCTCTTTGTTCTTAAAATATTTCCTTGCTATGAGGTATGTATGATGGCTAAACTCAAAATATGACTTTATTTATAATAAAAAATGTAAAGTGTGTGTGTGTGTGTGTGTGTGTGTGTGTGTGTGTGTGTGTGTGTTTAAGGTAATGTGCACATGAGAACAGATGCTCACAGAGACCAGAAAATGGTACCATATTCTTTGGAACTGGAGATACAGACTGTGGTAATCATCCTCAAGTTAATGCTGGGAACTGAACATGTGTACTCTACAAGACCAGTGTGTGTTCCTAACCTCTGAGCCAAATTCCCAACCCATTGATAATTAACTTCTGTTTCACCTTGGTAGGGCTACAAGGTGGTAAGATATATGGTAATTATACATGTGTGCTTATACCTAAAGTATATTTTTATAGATTATTTTATTTTTTAAACTATGTGGTTCTCCTCTGCAGATGTATTCTTTTTTTTCCTTCTTTATTTTGCATTTATCAAAAAAATAGTAAAATGAATTTAAAATGAGGAAAAGTTAACAATAACTATAAAGAGGATAAGATCATAAGTATGGCGTATCAAGGGTGGTAATGCAAATAAGATTGCTACACACATATTTACTTTGTGTTCAGCTTTCCCTCTGAATTTTTTTTTCCATCCCTGTATATCCTTATTCAAGGTCCCTTCCCCCTCCCACCACATCTGGTCATTTTTCTTTTCTGCAACTCCCCATCCCCGCCCTGGGCAGGAAGCAGAGAGTCCTATGGTCCCACTGACCCAATAATGCTTGGATCAGTCTCCACTCCTGGCCAAATCCAGTTTTGTCCTCCCTCCCTCAAGAGTGAGTCTGGTGTTCCTATAGTTGGAGTGGGGTTCGAAGGGTCAGTCCAGGGTGTTACTGATCCCAAGCTGTTCAGTGGTTGTAGTTTGCCGCTTGGGCATGTTTGGCTTTTTTCTTGTTTGTTTAGAGACCATTAGTGAGTGAGTACATCCCCTGCTTATCTCTCTGAGATTGTGATACCTAGCTCAGGAGGATATTCTCCAAATCCATCCATTTGCCTGAGAATTTTAGGATATCATTTTTTCTTCCTGCTGAGTAGTATTCCATTGTGTAGATGTACCACAGTTTGTTAATCCATTCTTCAGTTGAGGGACATCTAGGTTGTTTCCAGGTTCTTGCTATTACAAATAATGCTGCTATAAAGATAGTTGAGCTAATACCTTTAGAGTGTGAATGTGCCTCTTTAGGGTATACACCCAGAAGTGGTATTGCTGGGTCCTTGGGGAGATTGATTCTCAATTTTCTGAGAAACCTCCATATTGCATTCCAAAGTGGCTGAACAAGTTTACACTCCCACCAACAATGGAGGAGTGTTCCCCTTGCTCCGCATCCTCTCCAACAGGTTGTCATCTGTGCCTTTTATCTTAGCCAATCTAACAGGTGTTAGGTGGTATCTCAAAGTTGTTTTGATTTGCATTTCTCTGATGGCTAAAGATAAAGAGCACTTTTTCAGGTGCCTTTCAGCCATTCATAATTCCTCTGCTGAGAATTCCCTTTTTAGATCTGAACCCCATTTTTTGATAGGGTTATTCAAGGTTTTGGGCTCTAGATTCTTGAGCTCTTTATATATCTTAGAGATCAGTCCTCTATCACTTGTAGGGTTGGTGAAAATCTTTTTCCCATTCTGTAGGCTGGTGTTTTGTCCTATTGACAGTGTCCTTGGCTTTGCAGAAGCTTCCCAGCTTCAGGAGATCCCACTTATTGATTGTTGGTCTTAGTGCCTGTGCCACTGGTGTTATATTTAGGAAGTGGTCTCCTGTGCCAATTTGTAGAAGTGTATTTCCCACTTTCTTTTCTATCAAGTTCAAAGTGGTTGGGTTTAAGTTGAAGTCTTTGATCCACTTGGATTTGAGTTTTGTGCAGGATGACAGACTCATATCTATTTGCACTTTTCTATACACTGCCTTCCAGCTATGCCAGCACCATTTGTTAAATATACTATCTTTTTTTCATTGAATGTTTTGGGCCTCTTTGTCAAAGATCAGGTGTTCATAGGTTTTTGGGTTAATGTCTGGATCCTCAAATCTATTCCATTGGTCCACAAGATTGTTTTTATGCCAGTACCAGGCTGTTTTTATTACTGTAGCTCTATAGTATAGCTTGAAGTCAGGGATGGTGATACCTCCTGAGGTTCTTTTGTTGAGTAAAATTCTTTTGGCAATCCTGGCTTTCCTGTTATTCCAAATGAAATTGAGTATTGTTCTTTCAAGGTCCAAAAAATATTGTGTTGGGATTTTAATAGGCAGTGCATTGAATCTGTAGATTGCCTTTGGTAGAATTGCCATTTTTACTATGTTGATCCTACCAATCCAGGAACATGGGAAAGCTTTCCATTTTCTGATATCCTCTTCAATTTCTTTCTTCAATGATTTAAAATTTTTGTCAAATAGATTTGTTACTTCTTTGGTTATAGTTACCCCAAGGTATTTAATACTATTTGCAGCTAATATGAAGGGTAATGTTTCCCTTATTTCTTTTTCAGCTCTTCTATCTTTAGTGTATAGAAGGGCTACTGATTTCTTCGAGTTTATCTTGTATCCTGCTACATTGCTAAAGGTGTTTATCAGCTGTAGCAGTTCCTTGGAAGAATTTTGTGGGTCACTTATGTATACAATCATATCATCTGCAAATAGAGATAGCTTCACTTCTTCTTTTCCAATTTGTATGCCCTTAATCTCTTTTCATTCCCTTATTGCTTTAGCTATAACTTCGAGAACTATATTGAATAGATAAGGGGAGAAAGGACATCCTTGTCTAGTTCCTGACTTTAGTGGGATTGCTTTAGTTTTTCTCCATTAAGTTTGATACTGGCTGTCGGCTTCTTATAAATCACCTTAATTATACTTAGGTAATCTCCCTGTATTACTGATCTCTCAGGGCTTTAATCATAAAGGAGTGTTGGATTTTGTCAAAGGCTTTTTCCGCATCTAAGGATATGATCATGTGCTTTTGTTCCTTTAGTTTGTTTATATGATGGATAACATTTACAGTTTTTCGTATGTTAAACCAGCCCTGCATTTCTGGGATGAAGCCTACTTGGTCATGGTAGATGATATCTTTTATGTATTGTTGTATACGGTTTGCCAAAATTTTGTTGAGAATTTTCACATCAATATTAATGAGGGAAATTGGTCTGTAATTCTCCTTCTTTGTTGTGTCTTTTAGTGGCTTGGGTATTAGGGTAATTGTGGCCTCATAAAAGGAATTTGGCAATATTTCTTCAGTTTCTACTGTGTGAAATAGTTTCAGAAGTAACGGTAGTAATTCTTCTTTGAATGTCTGGTAGAATTCGGCACTAAAACCATCTGGACCAGGGCTTTTATTTTTGGGGAGGTTTTTAATGACAGCTTCAATTTCCTTAAGGGTTATAGGCCTGTTTAGC
>PVIH01004092.1:117607-147038 GCA_004025045.1 Sigmodon hispidus
AAGCTGTCCATTTCTTCTAGGTTTTCCATTTTTGTGGAATACAGATTTTCAAAATATGACCTGATAATTCTCTGTATTTCCTGGGGGTCTGTTGTTATGTCCCCCTTTTCATTTCTGATTTTGTTGATTTGGATACTCTCTCTCTGTTTTTTGATTAGTTTGGCTAAGGGCTTATCTATCTTGTTAACTTTCTCAAAGATCCAACTCTTAGATTCGTTGATTCTTTGTATTGTTCTTTTTGTTTCAGTTGTATTGATTTCAGCTCTAAGTTTGATTATTTCCTGCCGTCTACTCCTTCTAGGTGAGTTCGCTTCTAATTGTTCTAAGGCTTTCATCTGCATTGTTAGGTCTCTAGTGTGGGATTACAAGGTTTTTCAAATAGGCATCTAGCGCTATGAATTTTCCTCTTAAGACTGCTTTCATTGTGTCCCACAAGTTTGGATATGTTGTAGATTCATTTTCATTGAATTCTAGGAAAACTTTGATTTCTTTCTTAATTTCTTCCTTGACCCAGAGATGGTTCCGCTGAGTGATGTTTAGTTTCCATGAGTTGGTAGGCTTTCTTTGGGTTTTGATGTTGTTGAACTCTAACTTTAGGCCCTAGTGGTCTGATATGTTACAAGGGATTATTTCCATTTTTTGTATCTGCTGATATTTGCTTTATGACAATTATGTGGTGAATTTTGTAGAAAGTTCCATGAGGAGCTGAGAAATATGTATATTCCTTTGCCTTTGGGTGGAAGGATCTGTAGATATCTATGAAATCCATTTGCATCATAACCTCATTTAGACTCCTTATTTCTCTGTTGAGGCTCTGTCTGGTTGATCTATCCAGGGTTGAAAATGGGGTATTGAAGTCTCCCACTATTATGGTGTAACAATTGATGTGGGATTCAAGCTTTAGCAGTGTTTCTTTTACATATGTAGGTGCCCCTATATTAGGGACATAAATATTTAAGATTGAAATCTCCTCTTGACCAATTTTTCCTGTGATGAATAAGTAGTGACCATCTTGGTCCCTTTTAATTGTTTTTAGCTTAAAGTCTACTTTGTTAGATATTAGGATTGCAACTCCTGCTTGTTTCTTAGGATCGTTTGACTGGAAAATCTTTTCCCAACCCTTTATTCTAAGCCTGTGTCTGTCTTTGCAGTTGAGGTGTGTTTCTTGTAGGCAACAGAAGGATGGCTTCTGTTGTTGTATCCATCTTGTTTGTGTGTGACATTTTATAGGAGAGTTGAGACCATTGATATTAAGGGAAATTAGTGACCATTGATTCATATTTCCTGCCATTTTTGGAGGCAACTTGTTTGTATTTTCTTTCTCTAGGGTATTCTTCTGTGGACTTATTGATTGTTTGTGATTTCATGGGTGTATCTGGGGTCCTTAGGTTGGAGTTTTCCCTCTAATACTCTCTGTAGTGCTGGATTGGTAGATAGATATTCTTTCAGTCTGACTTTGTCCTGAAATACCTTGTTTACTTCATCTATGGTGATTGATAATTTTGCAGGGTATAGTACTCAAGTTTGGCAGCCATGCTGTTTTAGAGTCTGTATAATTTCTGACCAAGCCCTTCTAGCTTTGATCGTTTCCATTGAATAGTCAGGCGTTATTCTGATGGGTCTGCCTTTATATGTGAGTTGGCCCTTTTCTTTTGCAGCTCTTAAAATTTTTTCTTTGTTCTGTATGTTTTTTGGCTTGATTATAATGTGGCGCACTGACTTTTTTTGGGGATCATATCTATTTGGTGTTCTGTAAGCTTCTTGTATCTTTATAGGCATTTCCTTCTTCAGGTTAGGAAAGTTTTCTTCTATGATTTTATTGAAAACATTATCTGTGCCTTTGAGCTGGTATTCTTCTCCTTCTTCTATTCCTATTATTCTCAAATTAGGTTTTTTCATGGTGTTCCAGATTTCCTGAACATTTTGAGCTATGGTTTTTTTAGTTTTACTATTTTCTTTGACTCATATATCTATTTGAGCTACTGAGTCTTCCACTTCCATCTCTTGAACTCTGTTTGTTATGCTTGTATCTGTGTTTCCAGCTTTTTTCTTCAGGTTTTCTATTTCCATCTTTGCCTCATTTTGTGCCTTTTTTATTGCTTCTATTTCAGCTTTTAGTTCCTGGCATGTTTCTTTCATAGATTTGTTCATCTCTTCCAATTTTCTGTTTGTATTTTCTTCTATTTCTTTAAGGCTTTTTTTCATATCTTCTTTTAGAGCTTTGATGATCATCGAAAAGGAATTTTTGGTGTTGCTTCCTTCTGTTTCCTCTTCATTGCTCAGTTCAGGACTTGTATTTGTAAGATCGCCACTCTCTTCTGGAGTTACCATGTTGTCCTTTGTATTATTATGTAATTTTTTGCACTGACGTTTGCCCATGGCTTCAGTGGTTCATGATTACATGGCTCCTGGTCAATTGTGGCACTCGGGTTTGTGTGCCTCCTGTCACCTCTCTGGTCAGGGTCTGATTGTGTCCTTCAGAGACCCCTGCAGTTGTTGGTTAGCTCAGTTCAAGGTGGCAGTGGGTAGCCATGCAAATTCCCTCAGCAGGAGCTGTGGGTATGGTGACAGACAGAGTTTATCTGCCCCTGCTCCAGAGTGCGCTGGGATTCTGCAGACAGCACTTCATAGATTATTTTGTAATGTATAATCAAGTCTTTTTAATTTTGTTGTAGTAATTTTCCCATCCCGTTTGGTCCGCAGGTTTGTACCTGGCACGGCCCATGGCGGTGGTTGGAACCTGGTCAGCATGCTGCGGCTTTTGTCTCCCAAAGAAATTAATCACATACTTATATCTTTTATACTGTTTGGCCTATTTCTCAAGCACATTACTAGCTAGCTCTTTCATCTTAAATCAACCCATTTCCATTTATCTTCCCACCATGTGGCCCAGCCCGTGGCTGAGCCAGTACCTCTACATGTCTGTCTTCTTTGGGGGTCAGATGGAGACTGGCTTAACCCTTCTATCTGCCTGCCTGCGCTGATTCTCCACCCACTTCTACCGTGCTGTGCATAGGCCAAAACAGTGCTTTATTTACAGCATACAAAGAACATTACACCACATAATTTTTTTGAGATTTATAATAAAATGACAACATTCATCTCTTCCTTTTTTCCCTTCAAACTTTTCCATATACCCCTCTCTGCTTTCCTTCAAATCCATGGTCTTTCTTTTCACTAATTTCTATTGCATGCATATATGTATATATACATATATACTCATAAATATAATTGTCTTTGAACTATTTTGAGTACTTTCAATATATGATTAATTTATTTAAGCAGTGTTTCCATTGGGCTTTTTAAAAATATAATTAATATATATCATATTTATTAGCCTTTGAGTAATCACCCTTCTTTACCTGTTTTCTATCCTTTCCCTTTATCCTTTGATTTTAATTGAGTACGTTCTACAATTCCAGTATTTGTCTTTCCACTTGTCTATTCTTTTTATCTTTTAGGTTTCTGAGACATTGATTTGCAGTACACACTTTTACCCAGCCCCAACCACTTTCAAAACTGTGCAGCACTGTACAGCACATTCAAGAACTTTAATACAAACCAGTTTCTCCTTCCTGGGATTCATGTCACACTCTTACTGTGACTACATTTGAAAATACTTATTATTTAAATCAACTTAAATAATAACAAGAATTTAGGGCCTGGGGTGGAGAGATGGTTCTGTAGTTATTAGCAACGGTTATTCTGACAGATTACCTGGTTTGCCTCCCAGCATCCATAACTCCAGTTTGCTGAGGTTTAATATTGTCATTGGCCTCTGCAAGTACCAGACATGCACTCAGTATACAGATATATATGCAAACAAATCACTCCTAATCACTACACATAGAATGCCATTAAAAACTTTTAATAATTTTTATTTTTCTGCTATTTAATCTTTTGAACTTGTGTGGTCCCCTACAGACCTCTTTTAATGTATTCTGAAGAAATTACCTAACATCATCTTTCCACCTGAGCTCTTGAAGCCGTCACACTGCAGGACAAGTGACCATGACAAGCATAGTCAAGGTGTAGCAAGCTTCTGGCTTATAAAAGTGTGTGGCTTTATGATTATATACTCAGGACTAACTGTGAACCATCACCTATTTGAGAAGCCACAATTTTCTCTGATGTCTTTACTTTTAAATACTTTGTTGTCCTTCAGTTTCTCTGGAGACTTATTTTCTGAGAAGATCTGGGTTTGGTAGTGAATACCTATAATCCCTATCTTGGGAGACTGAGGCAGAAGCATCGTGTTTGAGACCAGCCTGAGCCTACTTCCTCATATCCCTGTGTCCCGTGTGTGTGTGTGTGTGTGTGTGTGTGTGTGTGTTTGTGTGTGTGTGTGTGTGAGAGAGAGAGAGAGAGAGAGAGATGCTGAGAGAGACACACATAGAGAGAAAGACACTGTTTCTTCTGCTGTCTAGTTAATGATCTGATGTAGTTTGGGTCAACAGAACATCTTAGCTCTTCCTTTACAAGTGTTTCTTAGATAGCCCTCTATTCTGCTTCCTAAGAGAGACAGACAGGAAACCTGACCATGTGAAACTGGATCTGTCCCTTCTGCTGCCTTGATGTCTACACAGGCCTGGAGTTGGTGACCTCCCTGTAGGTTGGGCTCTGATAAAAGGAGGTGTCACCGGTAATAGTGTCTCACTAACCTCGACTCTATGTCCTTCCTGGGTCTTGGAAACATCAAAAGCTCACAAGTAGGCAGTTTACACTGTCAGTCTAAAGAACAAAGCACAGTGACATGTATCTGTAAAAATGAACCAAGAAAGATGTAGAAGCAATGTAAGAGACTAGGGTAAGAAATTGAAGCAATATGACAGACTCAGGAAAGATATTGACAGTCAAACTGATGGCTGAGAAAAGCAGCTCTGACAGCAGGGATTTGGACTGTGTAAACTCATAAAAGATGAAGACAAAAACAATCCCCACAAAACCATGAGAGCTGAGAGTGAGCTGAAGAGTGCAGCACAAATAAAGATGTTGACATGCAGAGTGAGAAGAGCTGGGATTTGGTAAGATTTAAATCTGAAAAGAACACAGAAGCCCCCACCCAGGAAGGTTCTGGAAGGTATAAACCTGTGAAGTACTTCAGTATTAGTTTTCAGTATTTCCTAAAATTGCTTCTAAGATAGTTTTGTTAAACATGATACCTGGCAGCCTAGATACACTGGAGGTATTACTTGTGAAGGGATGGTACTCCTAAGTGGTCACTCAGGATCTGTAATACCTCAGACAGTCATTCAGTACTAAATAGTCCTTGTTGATACATTTAGCAAGGAAACCAGCATTTGTGCATATACTCTCTAGTTGGAAATTGGTGTTGCTAGGTCCTAATGGTTCCCTAGGGGGAGGCGATGAGAAGATATGGAGCCAATGACACAGACCCCAGGAGTCAGTTGAAAAGCAAAGAGATAGCTCATTTATTCAATAATGGGGAGAACCTCATATACCCTTCTTCCAGCACCCAGGCTGTGTCCCGATCCAGTGACATTGTGTGCTGCCACCCCTCATTGGCTACCAGCACCTGTTCCTAGGCCATCAGGCAGACTCCAAGTTGGCTCATAAAGAAGTACATTATGTGCATGCCTTGGCACTTGGTTTGAGCCAATTTCCTTGACCCTATGGACCTGTCCTATTACAGAGTGGCACTTTAGACTCAGATAGAGAAAGGAGTTCAAAGTCTCTGTATCTGCAGAATTCAGAAGTTAGTGAGCAGAAGATAGCATAAGTAAGCGTACACTTAGAGGCTAAAAATTAACTCTGGTAGTTCATTATCAAAATAAAAACTAGTTTGGTTCAGCTGAGTTCCATCTAGAGATGAGTAAGACTCTTGGACTCTTGTGGGCAGCATACTAAACCCTGTACCTCCACCCCAACCCCAAACTCTGGTAGTTACAACACCCACCCAAATTAGAAATTTAGAGTTAAAAATACCAACATTCAGGCTTGCCTAGTGATCTACAGATCTGAGAAGGTCATTCAGCTCATAAGCTTTAAAATAAATAGACTATAAAATTCAGAGATGAACCTGTACATGGCCTATGAGTGGCAGAGGGAAAGACTAGATCAACATAATGTGTATTGTAACTCCTCCCTCATCACTCAGTGTTAAAGGGAGGCTGGGCCTGTGCTTGAGTTGTAAGAAATGTTCTTGGCACTCAATCAGTGCACCCACCATTCTGGGCAGATGGCTGATGGCTGCTTTTGTAAAGTCTAGAAATAAACTGCCTTGATTTCCTGACTCAGACTCCAGTGTTCTTATTATGATGAGGAGGACTGTTTTCACACTGAGTTTGGTGGTTGATCTTAATCATCATCTTGACTGAATTTACAGTCACTTTTGAAACAAGCCCGTAGATGTGATTATAAGTTCAGAAAGTTTAACTGAAGAGGAAAGAACCACTCTGAATGTAGACAGCAGCACCACACAGACTGGGATCCCCAGACTATATAAAAGGAGAAGGTGAGCAGTGCTCCACAATCCATCCTTCTCTGCCACTTGGATGCTGCTACAGTGTGACCAGCTGCCTCTTGTTCCTGCTACTAGGACTTTCCTACCTCAAGCCATAGTGAACCCTTCCTTCCTTAGGTTACTTGAGCTATGTGTTTTGTCCTAGCAATGAGAAAAGTAACTCACACATCAAGTCAACCAGTGGTGAAGTGTTGAGAAAATTAAATTACAAGACTGCCTACTTTTCCAGTATAGTAAAATAGAAAGAAAGAGTTGACATGAGTTAGTCAATGGGATAGACAGACAAATGCATTGGAACAGAGAAGATGGAAAAATGCAACATTCCTAATATAGAAGTATGCATGACACTTCACAGAGAACAGAGACAATGGAGGAAGACTGGAGTGAGACCATATGAATGTCAGTGCAGCTTTCAGGGAAAAAGGGGGCAACAAGATTAATATGTGATGTGACAAAAGACCTTCAGGACAGAAAAAGCAAGAGTCAGCCACACTAAGAACAAGGAAGAGACTCGAGGCCAAGTGGCAGCCAGCAAGGAGATTTTGGTTGTAGCTCAGGTACATGTAAGTGGTGACACTGAGGAGCACCACTTGAAGAAGTTCACACAGAGTCATTGTGGAAAATGCACTGCAGAAAACTCAGGTTTGATATCAGAGAAAGAGGAGAAGAGTCTGGCCTTAGCCTGAATAAGATTTAGGTGGATTTTCTCTTAAGTGGAAGACAGAGTCTGGAACTCTCAACATTCCTGAACTCTGAGGAGAAATCACAGCTAAGAATTGACGTGAGCCATCAACACAGGCCCTTGTCATGTCCAGGCCTTAGTACTATCCATGAGCTCTGTATGTCTGTCCTCTAGCCCCTACGAAAATTTCTCTCAGAGAAGTTACTCCTTAGTTCTCAAAAGATTCTATTCCATTCTTGGAACTGCCTTAGCAGTTCATCTTTCCTTTTTAATATTTTATTAAGTTAGAATTTGAATGCTTGAAATATTTATTCACTAGTCATTATTCAACCATAGGAAATCATACTGGAAATCCACCTGTGAGGTGTTAAGCAGCCCAGGAAAGCCAGTGTTGCTGAGGGAGAGCATCTCTGATATACATAAAACTTGGCTTCAGTTTACAGTTGGCTTTTCAAGCACCCGCTAACCTACTTTCCACTACAGATCCTCTGATTGGTAGTAATAGCCTAGCAAAGCCTGAATCTTTAAATGAGGCAACCACACACCTTATTTATAATCCTAATTTGAAAGCAAAACAGATGCGCAAGTATTATTCAAGGCTTTACAACCCTGTAACATTCCCCTTGATATGATCTAAAAGACAATACAGAATCATGAACAGTATTCCTCAGAAATGTAACAAAATTTTGTTTAACTCAAGAAACAGGTACAGGAAAATGACCTAGTGGGAAATGTTCTTCCATTCTAGAATGAGAACCTAAAATTGGATTCCTCATAAAGGTAGACACAGCCAGGCACATTTGTTATGCATATGGTGAGATGGAGGCATGTAGTGGAGAGCAAGTACTATCATCTTAATCTAGAGGAGTGTCTTTTAGGCTTTGAAGCCCCAGTATTGTGGATGCGGCAAGAGGACCAATTTAAGATCAGGGTGCACATACACCCCCACTCCTTCCTGTTTTCTCTCTCCTACTCTTTGATGAAGGACATAATCCACTGAGTGAAACCACGTGGACCAATACAGCTTTCCAAAAACCACACGACTGTTTAATTTTTGTATCAGTAAGTTTTCTCTCTAAACCCCATAAATAAATAATATCCTTCTTTACCAGTTGCTGGTGACTTGCATTAATAGAGGCAGAGACAAGAAAATGCCCAGAAAGTTCATGGACCAACTAGCCCAGCATACGCAGTGACCAACAAGACTTTGCCTCAAACGTGATGGAAGGTGAGGAATGACACGCAAGGTTGTCATCTAACTTCTATACGTATGTCATGACATCTGATTACATACACACACACACATGCACATACCATCATGCATACATACACTATACATATATACATACACAAATACCTTATAAAAGTAAATGTTGCTTATTTGCAATTAGAAAGGAAATCATTTGTGTTATTGACACTGGAAAATGCCATGACATTCAATCCAAACAAATGCAACCCATAAATGAGCTGTGTTTTTCTTAATAAGGCAAGCTGTGTTTAAATCCCTGCCATATTTTAAAATAAGAATGACTGCAATGGAATTTACATGATGAAAACCTAAAACAGTTATGGATGCTTTTTAATGGATTAAAATTATTTCCTATGCAAAAGCAACCAAGAAGGACTCGGAATGATTGTATGTAATTGTCTGAATTAAAAACAAATTACCATTGTCCCCTTAAAAGCATCACTTGTCGTGTAAAGAACAAGGAACATGGTGCACGCTCTGCACTTTGGCAGCGGTAAAATGCCTGTTAAAGTGTGTTATGAAATATGACCCAGAAAATTGGTTTAAATTGAATTGCAAATGGCACAGTAGCATGGATTAAAAACTAGTTAAATCATGAGAAATATCAGTGATCATCACCACAGTGGGCACTTTGGACTGGGGTCTGCCGCTATGTTCAACCTTTTGATTAAAGGTATTTGCACATTGACAACCTGCAAAGGGGACAGCTTAAACAATGTCAGGTTCACTCAGAACTCGGAGAAGCAGCATGCTGGAATAGTGATGACTACAGATGACTGAACTGTCCCTGTCAAGATGTGGCATTTGTCTCTACTCCTGGGGAACACTGGCAGCCTCTATGACTGCTTTGAATGAGAGATCACAGGAATGACCATATTTTTGCTTGCTAGCCCAGAGCTAAACTCTTTTACTCCTGTCTTATCTAATAGTCTTGTTTGCACATTCTGGACTTACAGCCCTTCTGCTGTGAGAAACTCCAATGAAATCAGGAGACATACAGGGGCATCAGAAGTCTGAGTAGTTATCTTCTAGATACTACCAATATGACCTACTACCTCACAAGAAAACTGCCTAGCTAAACAGTGACTTTGAAATACACAGACCAACCACAACCCAATGACAAGAGAATTTTTAAACCATCACAGGGGAGACCCAAGTGTGACTCTGAAATTCATAGAATGAAGAGGAATTATAATAAATTTAGATTGAGTTGTTACTACACATCATTACACAATTCATAACTAACTATACAACAGTTTTGTTTTAAACTTTACATGAAACATAAAAAACCAAGTTCATCAACAAAAATAAATATCCATCTTGATTTACATGAAAAAGTATTTGAGGGTACATAGATGTATATTGAATAAATCCACACAGATATATAATTATTAACCTTTAAAAATCTTTCATAAATCTGTCTTGCCTGGATATGGTGGTGCAAACCTGTAATCTCAGGGTAAAGGCCTGATATAAGAAGATCCTGAGTCAGGAGCAAACTAGAAAGTGTGAGCCTGTCTTGGTTTGATTCCCCAACACAACAGTGTTGTTGCCATAGCTGTCTTTTGTCAACTCAACACTAATGGAAAAAAGAGAATCTCAGCTGAGGAATTGCCTCCATCAGAAAGGCATGTGGCCATGTTTGTGGGGAATTTTCTGGATTGCTGAATGATATGGAAAGTCCTCCATGGGTGATACCATACCATTTTTAAGCAAATGAGCCCAGGCTGTACAAGAAACACACTTGAGCAAACAAGAAGGGAGTCAATAATTGCATTAATCCATGGCCTTTGCTCCATCCAGTTCCTGCCTCTAGGTTCCTGCCTTGGCTTGGTAGACTGTGACATGTAAGTCAAAGAAACCCTCTTCTCCCCAAGTTGCTTTTGATCAGTGTTTTATCAAAGTAACAAAGAAGCACAGTAGAGCAGTTATAGATAATGTGTATATCATATACCTATGTGTTTCATACAAATTCATGTGCATTATATGTAATATAGTTAAGTTACATAAAATATAGCATGTCTATAATATATTCATATTACATATATATGCTGAGGCCACTAAAAATTGAAGTTTTGTTCAACCTACTCCATTGTATAGTTTTATTTAAGACAAATGTTTGGTTATCTTAGTGATAGTTAAAATTTCTAATAGATCTTACTCATTTTTATTATCTCATGATGATAGGTGATATTATTGTAAGGATAGAAGATTATGTTTTTGGTAGCCACACTCAGGCTTAGTTAAAGTAAGAAGAGCAAAAATCCTGAAACAACCCAACATTTCTCATACATAAACCAAGCATCACTATTTAATGTGACAAACTCTGACAAGCCTGCAGAGCAGCTAACCCAAGGATGGATAAAATGTTCTTAACTGTCAGCAGGTGCCCATCACTATCTGCTACTTGATTGATTGGTAAACTAGTCCCCACAGATGGTCCATAATGTGAAGACAGACCTCCTGGCACACCTCCCGCCATGCAGTGCAGCCACAAAGGAACATATTCACACAAAGCAGCACCCAGAAGAGTCGTTCAAGCTCACCTCGTCAGCCCTCATCTAACTGACAGCTTCAGACATAGTTCTAAATGTCCCTGTCCAATTTGGATCTGGATTTCAGATGTGGTAATTGATTCAGGACTGAATCCAGTTCTTTAAAGAAAGAATATAAAGGTTGAAATTTGAGCTAATTTAATTTTTTTCCAGTACCTATGGCGAATATTCCAGGAATGATGCTGACATAGCAGAACCTCACAGAGCTTCAACAACAAACTTAAATTTACTCCTTACAAAACTGTATGGATAAAGAAAGTAATCACGAAGAACAGCTGGACACTTGAAATAGCACAGACTTTGAAATTGCCTCCTCCACTAAAACAAAAAAACAAGGTAGAACAAAAATGCTTTTCCCTTTCTCCTTCATTCTGGACCTGGGACCTTCTAACTTTGCTCGTAATGGGCCACATGATAGTTGCCACCCTGTCAAGATTCCTGGCCTTCTTTCTGAGTGTTCTATGTTGGTCAAAACCATTAAAAGAAGAAGTTTTTTAGTAAAGCTATCTATCCCTCAGGGTGATGAGAGTGAGGCAGTGGTGAGATCAGAAAATGATTCTTCTTGGGGTTTCTTGACTCTTGGGACATGTAGGAGGCCTGCTCACTGCTGTCACTTGAGTTAATTGGGCTCAAATAAAATATGATGAGAGAAAGAATTGTTCCTCCTAATTTTTCTTTTATCTATCTCCAAATAAATAGTTAATTTCTGTTCTCTAGTTTCCTCACTAACTGTTCTAGTCCTTGCCTAGACTTGATTTTGTAGCACACATGCATATGTGTGTGTGCACATGTGTGTGTAAGAGTGCATGTGTGTATGTGTGTGAGAGAGCATATGTATGCATGTGTGTGTATGAGAACATATGTGTGCATGTGTGGCTTGAGTGTGTGCCCAAGTATGTTGTGTACATGTATATGACTCCATGTTGGACACTGTATCAAAAATAATATCAGCCTCTTTGAAACAAAAAGCATCTTGCAAAAGTTTCCTCAATGAACTACCTAAAAAATGTTTCTCAGGTTAGGGAGATGGCTCAATCATCAAAGATGCCTTTAATTGCTGAACCTAACAACCAGAGTTCAATCCCTCTGGCATTCACATGGCTGAAGGAGTTAACCAGCACCTGAAGAGTTGTCTTTAGACCTCCCTATATGCCTAGGCATGCACACCCTCCCCAACTGTGAATATGTCAATCTAATAAAATATGAAAAAGCAATGTTTCTTGATACATCCAGCCACAGAAGTAAAATGCCAACTTTAGGCAAAATGTATCTGGGGATATTTCATCAGTTTCATAGCAATTCAGAAGAGCTCCAGGCAAATAAAAATAAAAGGATCAGTGTATTGTGTAGGGTCATCAAGGAGATAATCATAGAAACAGACACTATAATGTACCCATTGGCAGACATAGAATTATTTTTTTTCTTTTCTTTCTTTTATTATTATTATGAACAAAGAAGTCACACTTTCTATCCTTGTATATTCTTATTCAAGGTCCCTTCCCCCTCACACCACATCAGGTCATTCTCTTTTCTCCACAACTTCCCATCCCCACCCCCCAGCCCTGGGCAGGCGGCAGGCAGTCTCAAGGTCCCACTGTCCCAATATTGCTTAGTTCAGCCTCCACTCCTGGCAGATCCAGTTTTCTCCCCTCAACCTCAAGACTGAGTCAGTTGTTCCTCTAGGGGGAGTGGGATCCAAGATTAATTTAAACAAAAATAGAAAATTCAGCCCAAAGATCCATAAAGTGCATGGCACAGCTCATTTTAAAAAAATTATTTTGTTTTAATTTTACCACATTGAAAAATTAACTGTGTTTATAATAAATTGGTTCTCAGAATTTCAAAATAAATATTTTCCCAATGGAATTAAGAAACAGACAGCAAATGCAACTAAAATGCCACTCTCTCCATGGAGGAGGACTGATCATCCCCATATTTACATAAAAATGAGGATGTTCTACAGATCAATTGAATCTTCAAAATAAAATCAAGATAGAAGTAGTAAGTAAACAAAAGTTCACATACAGAATTCAACTTACACTGCTTTATTAAAATTAGGATAAAACTAGCATACAGAATTGAGAACTAAATCATAGGAATTCTGTCAATATTCAGTTGATATATGGTACAGCTGAACAATTTTTGAAGGTAGTTGAACTCTTGGAAACATTCTGTACATTCTATATAAAGGGAAATACTTCAGTCACGTTCCCAGCACATCAGATAGAAAGTAACTAGTCCCGGATTATAGATTGAAATACAAAAAAAAAAAAAAAAAAAAAAAAAAAAAAAAAAAAAAAAAAAAAAAAAAAAAAAAAAAAAAAGTTAACCTAAATTAGTTTTTTAAATCATCCTTGTAAACAATCTCCCTAGCCTGGCAGTCGTGGTGCAGGCCTTTAATCCCAGTGCTAGGGAAGTAGACACAGGAAGATCTCTGTGAGTTCAAAGCCAGCCTGGTCTACAGAGTGAGTTGCAGTACAGTCAAGACTACAGAGAAACCCTGTCTCCAAAAGCAAAAACAAAACAGAACTTTCTATAATAAAAGACTTCTTCATCAATGCATATAAATCACTAGCTAAAATATTAAAATGTCAGATTCATATTCATCAAAAAGTCATTAAATGATAGACATAAATTGAGATAATCTAGCAGTATATAAATTCAGTGTGCACAAACTTTTGTCAAGAATGTATTTTAAGTGTATGTGGCTTATGGGCATGTGTACACATGTGTAGATGCTTGTGTGTGTGCATGTGGAGACAGCAAGAGGATGTTGGATGCCTTCGTCTATCAGTCTCCACTTTACCCCTTTGAGACAGGGTCTCTTACCAAACCTTGAGCTCACAGAGCCAGTTATGGGGAAAAATACTTTTCTTTTACATTCTGTACTTATTGAACCTAGCCAAAGTTATATACTCAAAGGAAATAAATTAACATAGTTTTTTTCAGTTTATGTGAGAGTATTCATAGCAGCATTGCTTGTGCTACTACTTGGGCAGAACATCCTCCACTATGTTCAAAGGTAGAACTTAAAATAAATTATGGTGATGCTGAACAGGAACTGATAACAATGTGCCAGATTTCACAGATAACACAGATGGATTTCACAGATTCAGTGCTAGGTCAGAAAGTCAAAACTCTTCATGATTCCTCTGGAAAGATGAAAATAAAATACTTATAAACTGCTTCACTATAGCAGTTTTTGGAGGAAAGCACAGTGACAAAATGTTCATGAGATTCTTTTTTTTTTTTTTTTTTGGCTATGTTATATCTCACAAGGGCAGTCAGATGAATTAGTCCCTCTTGAAAATACAAACAGCTCTGCATTTATGACTTTTACATGTTTGTGCTTGAATGTTCTTGAAGGATATACTTCAAATACAATTGGGGATGGGGGTAAAATGTCAACCACAACATTACTGGAAGATTTACTTTGGTAGCATATAATCATCTGGACGATAGTTGCAATGAAAATGCAAATTCAAGGGAATCTAAGTTGCTCTCACAGAGGAACAAGTCAAGAGAATTTTTGCTTTAAAGTGCATTTTAAATATATTTTATAGAAAAGTAATAGGTACATGGAGACATAAGGAAAGGAAAATGGATTGAGGCGCTAGAACAAAATGGGCCAAAAGCAAGTGTACATGTTTGTGCTGTGCGAATGGCCTGAGAGTCCACACAGTGCTAAAGTCTTTCAAGGGAAAACTGGCTGAAGGGTAGAGGTGTAGGTCAGTAGGTAGCCTGCTCAGCCCTCAGCACAGTCCTCGGTCTTCTGTCCCAGCCCTTATAAGCATTGTCTATTGTCTCAGCAGTCAAGAAGTGGGGGCAGGAGGATCAGAAATTCAAAATCATCCAGTCCTACATAAGATTTTTAAGCTAGCCTGTGCAACAGACAAAACAACAAAACAAATATCTAATAAAAGCAATGATAGCAAGTGACAAATGGCTCACACCCAGAATATAGGAGAATACTTAAGGCAATAATTAAACATCAAAGAACTAGTAAAACACAAAATAGGCAAGAAGAAAAAGTAAAACCATTCCTCAGAATATATCCAAATGATGACTAAATAATGCAAAAGGGCCTCCGTTTCAGACAGCAGGGAGATTACATAAAATCACATTTATATTAGGCTATTATTTAAATACTGCCAGATTTAGGTCTGAGATCATGTGAGACAGTAAGAATGCTCAGCAATAGTGGGAGGAGATACTTCCTCTGACCTTTGGGAAGCTTTGTGTCTGTTTGTTAAACTTCAATACATTTATGGCCAACAACTAAGCCATTCTACCTCTATCTATATTCAAAACACACACACACACACACACATCACAAAGGACTTTCACAAAATATTTATAAAACAGGGCTTGGGAAATGGCTCAGCAGTTAAAGCCTTCCTAGGTAAGCAAAAAAATCAGAGTTTGGTTCCCCAGGACCTATGCAAACTCAGAGTGGTTCATCATAATTCCAGCTAAGGAGATAAGAATTCAGGGTTTGAATGGGAGACCCTGCCTCAAAGAAACAAACAGGAATGCAAAGAAGAAAGGTTTCTCGCAATGACCTTGGGAATCTAGAAGCACATGCACACTTATTTGCACATGTACACTTATTTGCACAAGCACAGATATTTTCACTTGCATAACACACACAAGAAAAAAAGGATATTTTGAAAAATATTTAAAAAACAAGCTACCCTTAAACTAAACGTTATGGAGGTGGCCATTGATGGGGAATAGTATAACTTCTTTTAGATACTACATCATAATGACCATAGGTGAATGAAAACTATGTACATTAATACAAATGTAAAGAAAATGCATGATGAAAAAAGCCAAATACTTAAAGAAAATATTTGATTGCCTCTATATAATTCAAGTTTTAAATGTACAAAATTGAACTTTGATTATAAATGTTAGAATATCAGTGATCTTTCAGTTGCAGGAAATGGAAAGCTGGGGAAATGGTCTTTTGTTCTCTGATTTAGTGTTCACTTTTGATAATTCTTTGTGCTAAATAATTTGCAATTTGTCTCCCTTCCTGTAAGTGATATGCATTCCTGTAAGGGTCCTTTCATTGTAAGTATTCCATGCAATGTCTTAAATTAATGCTTAATGTATATTTGTTTTATGGACAAATAAAATTATCTAAAACATACTTAATACTAGAAAAAAGACTAAAGGTTCAATCTCTTCTAGAAAACTGCCAGAGATACTACAAACTCCAAGAAGAAAAAAAAAAGAACTGATGTGTAAAGAAAATACTTATAATCAAGAGATACACACACACACACACACACACATATACCAATATACACAATCAGTTTCATAACAAACATTAAAAATCTCATCAAACTTGTTGAATTTAGATGTCAGTAGCTTATCATTTCTAATAATTCAAAAATGATAAGCATTGGAATTTAATGTTATTCAATGATATGGGATATGGACACTGAAATATTTTGAACATAAGCCATTGCCATAAAAATACAATGAAGTCACTAATTAAAGTCAGAATCTGGGATCCTAAGGAGAGGGCTTCTCAGTGGGAAAAGGCTTGTACAAACATGAAGACCTGAATTCAAAAATCCCAGAACCCATAGAAACAGCAATTATGTTAGGATGAATCTGTGATCCCAGGGCTCACAGTGGGTAAGCAGAGGCAAGTTAATCCTGGAACCTCACAGGCCTGTTAGTCCAGTGTATTCAGTGAGGAACAACAAAAAGCAACAAATGCACCCCTAGACATAACCTTCATGAGGAGGATCATGAGGACTGAAGCCTAGACAAAGATCTACAGGCAGCTTACAAATGGTGAGGGAGACGTAGTCTTCCCTAAAGGAGAGCACACCAATTGCTTATCTAATACCAAAGATTCAGCCCTGAAAGCATATACAGACAAGATACAATATAACTACTGAGCAGATTCTATTTGTATTTGGGAATACACACACACACACACACACACACACACACACACACACACACACACACACACGTAAAAATAATTAAAGAAAAAGGAGTCACAATTTTTAAAAGGAACCAGGAGGGTAAGAGGAAGATTTGGAGAAATAACGAAAGTACAGGAGAGAAGGCATGTCTGTCTTGCTCTTGGCAGTTGTTTTTGTGAGATGTTGGCTTAACATGCTGTTTTTCTGGGTATGACCTTGAATTCCTGATCCTCCCGCCTTCACTTCAGAATGCTGGAATGGCTGGAATGGCAGCTGCTAGTCACCATGCTTGCCCAGCTTCAGCATAGTTAGTGGTGCTACTTTCATATAAAATTACAACTTCTTACCTCTTTCCTTCATAAACAAAGAGAAAATTTTTAGAACATTCCACCTCTTCAAGCTAAGACACATATTTTTAAAGGTGAATAATTTATTTTTCTTCTCTTTCTATGAAGGACTAAAATTATACTTTACAATAATCATTTAAATGACTTTGGCAATATGATGCAACTTTAACAGGCCATTTCTATTTTTCCACTTATCTATTTATATATACTTTGAAATATGACTGATACTAAGTGTTAATAAAGGCTACCTCTGAGTGATTGAATCCAAAATGCTTCCTATAACCTTCATATTCACTATCTCTGTGTTGCTTAAATTCTTTATAAATAGCATATTTATTAAAAAGCATAAATAGCTTTCTTTATAGATAGCCTAATTCAAATCAAGATTTTTATGTTAACCATGCTATCTCTGTACATTATTATAATTTACTATTATTTTTAAGTAGTTTTACCTTTCATTAGATATAATAACAAAGAGACTAGAGCTATAACTCAGCAGTAAAGACCTTCTATTCCTCTTACAGTTGAGCCTAATTTGGTTCCCAGAACCTACACAGAATTTACAGCTGCTGATGACTTCAGCTTCAGGAAATCTGATTCTTGCTTCTGAACTCCACAAATCCCTGCACTCAAGCACACACACACACACACACACACACACACACACACACACACACACATTGTGTATTTATGTGGGGATAATTCAGTGGTGTTCTTTGGGGGTGGAGCTGAGTAATTGTCTAGCATTTGTGAGGAGCTGGGTTGAAAAGAGACTCAACTCACTTTAGAATTACTCTCTGCCAGCATGAGCTCCAAGCTGATATGAATGTCCAAGCTCAGTAAAACTAGAGACAGATTTAAATAAGGAAATGTTGCCTTTGTTTTGTTTATAGGTAAAAAGAATATATGAGACCCTTAGTTGGATCACGAAGGAGCTTGGAGTAAACTTGTCATGAACATACCTCAATCATAGATAACACCTCCTACCCATGAACTCATAGGCTGAGTAACCTGGTTTCATACATATCATGGCTGTTAAAACATTGGACTTCCCAGCATCCTTGGACCAACCTCTCAAGATTAAAATTTACAAGCAAAACTAATAGGTCATGGAGATTTAATATTGTGCTCAAGACTTATTTTCAAAGGAATATAGAGAGGCATTATCATGTTATATCCCACCAATTTGCCAGTCTCTCTCAAATAAGAACGGTATTCAAATAGCAATCCACAAAGCCTCAGACTGAAAGGGGGAAAGCCAATTCGCTAAGATCCTTTTACATTGATAGGACTTACTTGGTAATCCTGTAACCATAATGTGGACTTTAATTCAGGGAAACAGTAGCCATATATCTTTGAAGTAATATTCCTGACAATGGTCTACACTTTGACCATTATGCCTCCCACAGCTCTGTCTCCTTCATAGTACATAGCACACTTGGTCACTTTTGTCCCAATCTCTTTCTTAAAGGATAATGCTTCATTTTGTGTCTTCAAGTAGTCACAAGAACTTTCTCAAATGTTGGTTGTACAACTGGCTGAAGAAGGAATTGACCCAGTCACTGAATCCTGAACAATTTTATGCATTAAATTATATTTTCTTTTAAAATAATCTCTGTTATCAATAGGGTTTTTGTGAGAGGCAATACCTTACTTAACTAGTTGCTATACTACTTACCTCTTGTCTACCCAGATCACAATTTTACTTTTTTACAATTTTACGTTTTACTTAAAAATACATGATTCTGTAACTAAATAACAGTAGCTCAAAATATTACTTCTACTGAGTTGTGTTCTCCATGACAATTGCATTCATAATCTTTAGTCTTCTATAGAGTTCTGATTAAAACATTTAATCTCTGAGTCAAACAGAACAGTAAGAAATGAGACCAACTCATGATAAATATTTTAGTAGAGATTGAACTCTTTGTACAATTAATCTTTTTCATGTATTTCAAGCAAATTATAAGATGTCGTCTTTGTATCTTTCAATTCCTTTTGCTCTGGTACCCTTCTTCAACAAAGTATATGAAGCAGTTCATCTGCTTATGTAAGAAAATGACTGACTGAGAACAATAAATACAGTAATCCTTAAGTGTTTTCAATAATATAGTCATTAGCATCTTACTTTGGTAGTATATTCAAGGTTATTTAAAATCTCAATGTGATATATGGATAAGAAATTCTATTAGTTAATAAGGAATTGATAATTTTTAAAATATCATTATTGCCTATTGAATATTTGAGAGCTGATTATGGCTCTGTGGTAGACCAGTTGCCTAGAATGCCCTAAATCTTAATCCATCATAACACTTTTAGATACAGTTCTGTTATTGTGCATACCATTACAGTTAATTGATGTAAATTTTTTATTTGAAAATTTTAATTTTCCTTTTCTCTTCAAATTGATTTTAAATTGTTCCCAATTTCTTTTTATGCTTAGACTTACTTTGTTTTTCCTAACTTTTCTTAATCTTAAATTTTCCATTCTGTGTTTGTGATCACTATCCAAACCAAATAAGTGGAACATTATCAGTGTATAATGTATAGCATTATCAGTGTAACAACCAAATCTCGATCTTTCATCTTTTAATGACTATCAGTTGATCAGAAAGATCTTCAGAATTTTCTTTCAATATCTACCTCACAACATCTGGCCAGTCTCCTCCTGGCTTTTGTTGTCATTACCTACTCATCTTCTTCCCTTCGCATTTTCCTCTTTGCATTCCCACTATCTCATTCTCCCATTGCTGGCCCTTATAAGACACCTTTGTAAAATTAATGTTAGCTTCTTTTTCTGTGAATGTCATGACTTTAATTTCCACACTTGGGAGGCAGATGCAGGTGGATCTCTGAATATGAGGCCAGTCTGCTTTAAATAAAGAATTCCCTGATAGCCAGGATTACATAGTGAGACTCTGCCTAAAATTTCCATGATTGACAATGCATTCAGAAGTTTGTGCATACTTATTATAGTGCCATCTCCATTAGTTAGTTATTAATCTTTCCTAAACCTGAGCTTCCCATACTTGTAGATTTATTTTTTTCTGTAGACTGAGTTTCAATTGGGCCTTGAGATCTGATGAGATGGTAGGGTGTGGGCCTTCATTTCTTTTTTTTTAACCTGTGATATATTTCAAAACTCTGTTAATTGATTACCAATATTATCTTACAGGGTACTTTGTTTTGTATTTGTATATGAGCTTTTCAATAAGATCTTTATGCCCCACAGTTCTTAGAATTCCATTTGTAAATATTAAGCAAAAGGTTTTTGTTTTAAAAAAAATAGGATGGATATATTAAATTTTCTTGACTGGTTTATAAGACATAGCTATCAAATATAAAATGTTCCAGTGTAATCTATGAAAATAATCTCATTAAACTCATGTAAATATTTCTATTTTCTTCTCTCCTCACATTATTTTTATGTGATTTCTAATTTCTTTTCCTCTTTAGACTCCTGTTTTTCCTGCTTTCTTAATCTTGAATTTCTTGTACTGTTTTGGTGATCCAAACAACATATGTAGTATTTTTTGACGCTTTGTCAGTGCCATGGCCAAGCCATTAGTATGTATTGTGGTGATACATTTCTAATAAAGTTTGCCTGAAAACTCAGAGAAAAGTGTAGCCAGAAATTTCTGACCCACCCTAGCCCCAAAGTCTGGACCCACGCACAGCTGCTTAGTCTTAAATAATTACAAAAAGGCTTACATTAGTTACAAACTGTTTGTTCTATGGCTCAGGCTCATTACCAACTAGCTTTTACAACTTAACTCAATCTATTCTTATTAATCTATTGTATTACCACATGGCTCATAGCTTACCTGTACTTTCACATCTTGTTTCTTGGGTGGTTAAGTCATGACTCCTTGACTCCACCCTCCTCTTTTAACTATGCTTGGATTTCCTGCCTGCCTCTAAGCTGCCTTGCCATAGGCCAAAACAGCCTCTTTATTATTCAATGGTATCCACATTGTACAGAAAGACATCCCACATCAGGACAGAGCCACACATAGCTAGCCATGAAGGTCAGGAGTGGTGACTCACATGGAGTGGTGACCTGTTCTTTAATCCCAGCACTCTGGAGTCAGAGAGTCTCTAGATCTATATATATTTAATTACATTAAGCTGGAATATCATAAACAAGCCACAGTCACCCAGTGAATTCCTCAGGCCAGCCTCCAGGAATCCTCCAAGTACAAGAGCCTGTGTCCTCAATCGAAAAAAAAAAAAAAAAAACAGGAAAAAGTATCTGGGAAAGTTAAAAAACCCTCTTCCCTTGCACTTCCTAGCTTTCTTAACTTCCACTTTCCACATTCTTAAAGCTAGGATTAAAGGTATGGGTTACCACACCCTGACCTGGTTTGGCTACTTGGTTGACTCTGATATTCCAGATTAATTTTATTAAATATATATCACCACATATCTTTGTGAGTTCAAGGCAAAAGAAAGCCAGGCTGCAGTAGCACACACTTTTAATTCTAGCACTAGGAAAACTGAAGAAAGAAGTGAGATTTGCTGAGTGGAAAAAGGAGAGGCAGGTGTTTAATCCTTCACCTGGGACCACATGCGGCTTTCAGCTGAAGGTGGAGATCCTCAGTACTGAGGATTCATGAGGAGTTGGCTAGATTAGAAGTAGCTGTGGCTTGTTTCTCTGCCTCTCTGATCTTTCAGTTCCCCCCCCCCCCGATATCTGGCTCTGGATTTTTATTATAATTCCAAATAGAATTTGTGTAATAGTATATTTTCTCACATACTGCTTGATCTAACCTTCAAGAGACTTCAGTTATTCAATACACACCTTCCTCTGTGGAGCAGACTATGAGCTTGATAGGCGAAAGCAGGGACTTCTCAAAGTAGGAAGGAAATAAAATACTTAGGAGGTTATAACTACCCATGAGCGTAGACTTCATCCATTTTGTCCATGTGATTCATAATCTTCAATCATTAAAACTCATATGTTTAAACAAACTCCCAGGAAACAGCTAGGTGAACAGAAAAGGAGATTTTTTTGGGTTGTTTCACAAAATAATACACATAGGATTTTAAATCTCACCTGCTCTTACAACAGTTCCATCTGAATGCTTCTAACAAATCTCCATGAATCAAAGGACCAAAATGACAGGGTCAACCTGCAGACAGATGAACTGGTTGGCAGAAGACGGAGCTTTGGAAATGTTTGAAGGTTAGGTTAATTTTATCGGGAGCCAACTTGCTGGAGTCAGTTCTCCCCTTCCACTTGAAGGTCCCAGTAGTGATACTCAAGCCCTCAAGTTGGTGGCAAGTGCCTTTACCCCGCTGATCTATCTTGTCAGCCACTTACTCTGATTCCATGCTAGTCATTATTAGTGCCTGATGTGCTTCTTACAACTGTGCATAAAAATGGTCAGAATATAAAACCATCATAATTTGAGGGTCTGTGTGATTGCTTTTCTACTTACTTAGGTCTCAATTCCAGGAACAACAGTGTTCTCTATTGTTTGTTTTACTTCTTTTTATTTCAGCTCTCTCGTCTTATTTTGTGTAACTTCTTAGTTAGACACTATGTCCTTGATTCAGGGACAGATTTGTTTGTACCATCTACTGTCCTTCTAACTCTTCTAATGTCACCTTCATCTTTGTGGTGCTTTTATTCATGTGTTAGTTTTCTTTCTTACTTAGTTCAGCTTTCAAAAATTAAGCCTCATAGAGTTTATAATGTTATTTTGATTTGACAACCTCTCTAATTTGCTCTTTCCTTTTAGAAAAAATAAAGAAAGAAAATCACATTGCTTATGTTAACCCAGAAGAGGTCATCACCTTGAGATAATTCAAATAATATATACTTTTTCATTTAACTCTTCTTATCTTATTTTTCTGCTGCTTCTTATAATTGTTTTTTTATTTATATCTTTATTATTTGGTGATTTTACATCATGAACCCTATCAAACTCAGTTATCAGACCTCTTAAATTCATGTCCACTCTTATGATCTCCCCATTTACAAAAATGCCCATTCATGCTGCTCATTTGCTTACTGGAGCATAATTAAACTCCTTGTGGCCAGACCCTTAAAGAAAACAAGCCTTTCCTTACCCACAACCCTTCCAGAGGTTGTCAACACAGAAGTGAGGCACTGTGACATTTAGCTATATTCTAGCCTTAAGTTCTTGTGTACAATGACATCTCTCTCTTTTTGGTTTTTTTTTTTTTAAGTCCACTAATGAGTGGGTACATCCCCTGCTTCTCTTTCTGGGATTGTGATACCTTCCTCGCGAAGATATTCTCCATACCATTTGCCTGCAAATTTTAGAATATTGTGTGTGCAGAAGTCTAATACTGGCATCATTTTGGTGACAATAGTTATTTGACTCAGGATATTGCTGGAAATGGTATAGGGATTGGGGTTGAGGCAGGAAGAATGTGCTATTTGCAGTAGAGGTTACTCCACTAATGTGTGTGTGTGTGTGTTTCAAATTGTTTTCCTCTAGGCTTTCTACAGTTGAAGAAACATCTGGAATGGTCACAGGGCTTGGAGCTTGGGGTTTTATTTCACTTCCTATCATTCACTAGAAAGCCTGTCAATCAGTGTCCCACAACCACAGAGCTGAATCATAGATAACAAGATGATGCACCTTCAGCTCTTTCCTCCCTGCTCCAATTACCTGCCATCTTCTCTGTCCTGGGTGGTCAGTAGGATGAATCACAAACTCAAAGAATAAAAAAAATCAGAGACCAGAGAGTTTTCAGACGTAAAGAGAAGAAAGAACTGTCAGAAAACCTCCAAATTTGGGACTGAGACTCATATTTTTCCCCCAGAATGGTATTTGTGATTTATATTGACCTCACAATGTATTAGAAATTCAAGTAGGGGCTCAAATACATAACAAATACCACAGGCACACAATGTGGAGGAAGGATTTTTAAAAACCTATACACCCAGATGCTAGCCAAAGAAGTGTGGATGACACACAAGACATTGAAAGGTAAAATCACCCCCAGAGGAAGGTAGATGCTCACTTTCAGTGATTTCATGCATGGAGTCATTACAGTTGCCAGACCTATGCCAAACATCCTTAGTGCCTGTAGTCAACTTCTTTGGCTTCTTTATGCTGTTGACTCTGGAGATGTTGAATGTGAATGCATTTAGTGATATTTCCCAGCCAGTTAAATCAGATCTTCACACGACACAGGAAGATGTTTACTAGCTACAGATGCTCGCACAGAACTTTATAAACATGGATTGAATGCTCAAAACATTTAGTTCACTTAAGATCTCTCTGTCTATGCCCGATACAGCTGCAAACTTTATTAATCCCAGTACTTGGTAAGCAGAGTCAAATGGATCTCTGAGTTTGAAGTCTAGAGAGCCAGTTCTAGGTCGGCCTTGTTCAAGGAAAGAAAAAATATATCTGGAGTGTAAATTTGTGGTTATGAACATTTTTAACAATAATTATATTCATAATTAAATTTTGGAGATAAAACCCCAAAACATGTGTCAGAAAAAATATTAAATATACATCCAAGCCTATTTCATTATTGGTAGAAATACATTAATTTATCACATTGTTTTTAGTCATTTCATTATATCAATGTGTCTATGTGCAAGTGCACATGCCATAACACATCTGAGGATACCAGATGACATCATTTGGGAATTGGTTCTCTAGTTCCATCCTGTGGGTTCTGGGATTGAACTGAGGTTTTGCAGCAAGGACCCTTACCAACTGAGCCATCTCCCCAGCCCAGTTTAGCATATATATCTTTTCATGTTTTGTGTATATGTGTGGATATGTAATTTAATTATTTATTTATTACCTATTTATTTTATTTTCTCACATAGTCATTCAAAGACTAAAAGGCTTTCTCTTTACAAACAAGGAAAGTTTTATAACAATGCTTCAAGCCCATTACATTCTTTATTATTATTAATAAAAGGTTTATTCTTTGTGTCTTTTACAACATGCATCTGGATTCCAACCATGTCATATCTGCCCTCTTTCCCTGCATTCTCCCCTGACAAATTGAACAAAATAAAATTTAAGATACAAAAAGAAGAAAAGGAAAAATCTTATCATAGAAACTGCAGTGTGTCACAGTGAGTCACACAGTAAACCTCTTTATCCGTACATCTTCACATGCCAGCATTTCTCACAAAGACTTTGTAACTACCCAGGCCCAGAGCCAGGGTTAAGTGTTGGCTCTCCCCAGCATCTACCTCATCTGTAATATTCTGAAGCACAAGTGGGGAGCAGGACATTCCTGTGGACCCAGGAATATAGGATCTCCATGACACAGGGCAGCAACCAGATGTCCAGAAAAAGTCCCAGTGAGGGCCAAGTGTCCATAGTGTAGCAGACCAATGGTCTCAATACAAGGCCATTACATTCTTAATGCTTTTCTCCTATGTGGCATTCACTATCACTTTAGAGATTTTCTCATGCTCATTATCTTAAACAGTGTTTCAAAGGGGACACTTCTTCATGACCTACTGAAGGAATTTTGATATTACACTTTACAGTTTAAAGGGCACTTGAATGTTTAAGGGTGCTGTGTCACTGACTGCCCTGTGCAGAATAGACATTTACGTATGATTCTAACCAGTGATGGACACTTTGCATCATCTCTGCCAGTAGCTATTCATCAATAGTCATAATTGTACCAAGGCAAGAACTGAATAGAGGATAAATTGATTTTTCAAAATCGTACTCTTAAAATAAAGGAAAAAAATATTATTATGAGTTTAACAGTGATTGATAGTTAATTATCTGTACAAATTCTTTCATTGTTTTTCTACTGAAGCCTTGTTTTTTTTAAAAAAAAATCCATAATCCATGATTATGTTGCATTATCTCCTTCTCTGAAAAGGATCCCTCCTTATTTGAAATATCTTTCATTTTGTCATTTGCATTTTAATTTGTTCAAAGTCATTTTATATTAAAAGAAATATATTAGTTTTTAGGTAATAAAAATCTATCAGTATTTTATATTATGGTTTTTCAGTCTACTGTCAAAATATGAAATTCCTTCAACCACCTAAAATTATACTTCTGCTAAAATTATATCTCTTCTTTAATATTTGTGTAGATTTATTTCACTGAAATTACATAGTAATATATCTATACTTAATATGATGTTAGAAAGGATTCTAACATAACTCCACAATTTATCCAAACACAATTTATTGAATTAATTATCTTATCCATCACTTGAAATTCCAATTATATTATATAATAAGTGGTTATAATAAGTTTTCAGGCCTATTTCTCATGTGTATTGTCATTTCTACTTCCCTGTTTGTCTTTTCCTGGGCTGAATTTTTCTCTCCTTCCTTTTTTGAACACTAAAGTTTTACATTTGCTTCATCCTTGTTCTTACTGATGAACAATAGTGGATCCTTTTCATATATTCTCACTGAAATGTTTAGTGGAATTAACCTTAAATCACTGTCAATAATATATTGTGCCTATGAATCCAAGGATATAAAAAGAATACATTTAAAAAAATTATCTCTTAGCAAAATATAATTTTGTTACTCTATGTGACTTAAAGTCAGGCAGAAGAATATATATCTGCTGTCATCTCCCCTCCCAAATAACTTATCTTGTGAGTTTTATTAAGCTGACTAATAGATCAGGTCCAGCTACCAAAGAATTTCGTTTGTTTATTTGTTTATTTTATATCTATTGCTCAAAAAAAGAGCTGTAGCTATTATGTAACAATAACAACAACAACAACAAAAAGTGGTGAAATTAGGTTGTGCCTGAGACCTGTCTTTTCTTCTCATGACTGTCTTTTCCAGAACAAAATTCACAAGTTTGGTTTCATATTTTATTTTCCGCATCTTGTTCATAGATTCACCCCAAAAAGTTATTACCAAACTTAAGGTCACCTAAATTTTCTCCTGTGCTGTATTTTAGATTTGTAGCTTCTGTCCTTTATATGTGGGTATGTGATCTATTTACATTTAATTTTGTGAAGAGTGGTAAGGTCTGTGTCTAGATTTTTCTGTGGTAAATGCACATCCGATTGTTCAAACAACACTTGCTGAAAAGACAGCCAGTCTCCTGTGATTTGCCTTTCTTCTTTTGTCAAAGATTAGTTGGCTATTTCTGTGTGGATCTATTTCTGGGTTCTCTATTCTCTTCCACTGATCTATACACTCAGTTCTTAGCCAGCACCACACTGGCTCCTCAGTGTGGTTTTTATAGTAAGTCTTGACATCAGGTGATATGCTCTTTTGAGATTCATTCTTTTGTTTCAGTACAACTGCTGGCCAACTCACAATGGTCCTGTTTATGACATTTTTTTCTCTACTTTTTGATGGCACAAAAGTGGTATGAATTAAATGGGTAGGTTTTATAGCTCAGATTTTGATCTTTCCTGGGCCCGGCAATTGCATGAAAATACTTGTGACACAGGGAGAGGTAGTGAACTGCAATTCTCAACAAGTTGTGGAATCATAAACACATTGCTTTGTGTTGTGTTCCTAAGCCTGGATGCTCAGATTGGATATATTAAGTGAATATTTTTGCTTAAATTTATTTCTATTATAATTAATTCACAGTTAATGACTCCATAGTAAGTTGGAAAGTATCGCATTGTGTTCATTTCTTGGATCCTTTGTCTTCTTAACTGTAGGATCAGTGTGTCATTATACAAATAACTTGACAGCATTTTGAGAAGGACTGTAAGAATTTAAAGATCAAAGTAGAAGAACTGACATCTTAGCAGTACTAAACCTTTTAGTCTTCAATGAATTAGTTCTTTCATGTAGTTTTCAGGTTGTGTAATTATCAGCATGTAGAATCTACACATCTATTGCTAGATTTCTATCTAAGTGATTAATTTTGTGGAGTGATAGTTAATAGTATTGATGTTTGTTTTATATTCTAGTTGTTCATCACTAGTACACAGGAAAGCAATTTTGTATCTCCATTTATCTTCTATGATTTCACCTGCCCCTTAGTCCTGAAAATTGTCCTCTGAGCTTTCCACACTTGTGTTCTCTCTCTCTCTCTCTCTCTCTCTCTCTCTCTCTCTCTCTCTCTCTCTCTCTCTCTCTCTCTCTCCCTCTATCTCTCTCTTTCTTTCTCACATACACATACTTCTGTACACTCATCTCAAATAACTATATGAAATGGGATTCTCTATATTAACCACCAAGTAAATGCAAACAAGTAAATAATTGTTGTGCCATGCTATTTATTTATTTGATTTGGTTTTCCCATCCTATGACCCTAACTTGGACTAGTGGTAGGTTTTATAGAACTGTGAGAGAGTATAAAACCTTTTTTTGCATATTTGTAATTGTAGAGAGTCAATGACCTGTCTGTCAACAACAGAGATATTGATGGTAAAATATGGTATGTGTTATTTATTAGATTATAAAAATTCTTCTTTTTCTATATCACTGAGAAATTGTTGTCAGTGAGATGTGATAGATTATGTCACACTTTTATTGCATTAATTAATAGTCATTTTTAGACTTAGCTCCATGATGAATTACATGGTTATACTTTTTAAATGATAGTTCAATAGCCTATGCTTAGAAGAGAAGTAAATTTCATGTATCCAAAACATGTAGTTTATGCATCATTAAATTTGTTATTCTAATGGTTGCTAATAAATTTATTCTTGATATTCCTTCAATATCTTTATGTGAGATATTCATTAGAATATTATTGGTCTCAGAATAATTAATAATTCTTGTTTTTCTTATTAAATGGTTGTGTTATGTAAGTGTCTATACTTTAAGCATTTGGGATATTCTACCAATGACTTACCTACCTTCTGTAATAAACCACCAGTGGCTTTCCCTCTGCTATACTCTTCTAGCGACCTACCCTCTGCTATAATCTACCAGTGATTTACCCTTTACTATACTCAATCAGTGACCTTACCACTGCTGTACTCTCCCAGTGACCTATCCTCTGCTATACACTACCGATAACATACCCTCCACTGTATATACTCTCCCAGTGACCTACCCTCTACTATACACTACCAATAACATACCCTTCACTGTATATACTCTCCCAGTGACCTACCCTCTGCTATACACTACCGATAACATATCCTCCACTGTATATACTCTCCCAATGACCTACCCTCTGCTATACACTACCGATAACATACCCTCCACTGTATATACTCTACCAGTGACCTACCCTCTGCTATACACTAC